>JAXIUT010058239.1:0-10006 GCA_035586675.1 Eurytoma californica | reverse complement strand
AAATATGTGCTTATAAGTCAAAAAATAGAAATCGATTTTTTTTTTGCCGAAACAAAGCTTTCTCTATGAGAAAGCAAAATAAATAAAACGATGCGATCTCGACGAACCAATAAAATACTGTTTATTTTAAATTTGACAGTGCCGACGTTTCGACGTTGTAGGCTATAACATCTTCATCAGGGCTTTTTATTAATTTATAATTTCATATTGTGGATCGTCGAAAGTCAAAATGTTGTTTTGGCCAACAGTGCCATGTCAAATAGTATTTCTGACTCTCCATAATAACGTTCAGAAACTAATAATTAATAAAGTAACTAATTAACTAATCATTAATAAGATAAGACCAGACAAAGCATCCCGCATGAATTTATCAGTCGCTGTGAGATTGTAATATTAAATAAATTGTTATAGTAAAATAACCTTAACTGATGAAATAACTAATAAAGCTTCTTTCAATTCAAATATTTTTTCCACAAAAAATATTACCCCACGAGTAATTTTTTTTTTTATATTATCAAGACTATTTCGTAGAAATGCACGATTATTGTGATCATCGCAGCATATCTGACATTCTATTCATGATCCCAAAAATAGAGTCCAAAGTCCGGCGGCAAGCACGGGCCGAGGTATCCGCTGTTCGAGGAATTCGTGAGGTGGCTTTTGTGCGAGTGGAAGGCCGGAAACGAGCTGGACATGCATTGGACGCCGATTGTGAATTTTTGCACTCCTTGCCAAGTGCGCTTCGACGTCATCGCGAAATTCGAGACTCTCCACGTGAGTATTACACACACAAGCGAAAAATTAATTCAGTAAAAAAAAATAACAAACTTCCACGCGTTCTATCGGGTGAAAAAGACCCTCGCCTTCGTTTTCTTTTTTATTCTTTTTTTTCTACAAAAAAAACACATTTCAATTTACCGGTGATAACTAGTGGGTTTCGCAAGGTTATAACGGAAAAAGAATCTTTTTCATGGATTCTGAGGAAGAAAGACATTTCGGGATTTTCGAGAATAAAAGGCACAATTAATGGGATCTCCACTTCAACTGTTTTTTAAAAAAATGTTAAATGTTTTAAAAACGTTTGATAAACGACCTTTTAAAAACTAGTGCTAATAGGGACGTGAAAAAGCGTATTTCGAGAGATTTCTGCGAAAAACGTTTTTTCGGAAAAAGTGCTTTTCTGCCTGGTATATTTAAATTGTGCTAATTTCCGTTGTAAAAAAAACTGAAGTGTCATTTTTCTCTTAACGATAATATAACGACAGCAGCAGTAAATCAGAATGTTCAAAAAATTCGAAATAAACTTTCCATTTATTTCGAAATCTCGTTAAAAAAAAGCATTCAGTACCAATTCAATACCGGCGGTTTTTTCCCAAAAAAAAGTGCAACCCTCGTTACCGCGGCGCGATGAATAAACGAACATTTAGCCAGGGGGCGGCGGCGCCTTCGATAACAAAACGCGCGGCGGCCGAATTATTAAACCCGGCGCGACTCGTGTACACGAATGCCGCGGGAAATCCGATTTGTATGGAAAGCAGCCGGGGCGCCCTGCGAGACCGAGGCGCCGCTCTCCCTTTACTTGAATGCGCGCCAGCGGCGCGCTTTTGTCGCGGGGCTGCCGCCACCCGACCGAAGACTGCTGCAACGCGATGCCAAGACGACTTGATTTTCCTCCCGACTCTCTCTCTCGGTTTATTATTTCTCCCTCCTCTTCCTTTTTTTTCGACGCTCCTCTTTCTCGCGCCGGCTCCTCGCCGAAGGTACTGAATCCCATCCCGATTCGCTGCAGCCGGGTGTTTGCGCGCTCGTCGAGTTTTATGCCTTTTTTTTCGGGGAGCTTTAAATTGCGCGACGCTACCGGCGGGTGTGTGTAAACAGTGTTTCTGCGAATTTCAGTTGACGAATCCTTTTTTCACTGAGTTATAAGAGCGAGAGTCGTAATTGCGTTAACACTGAATTTTTTATTTTTATGGCAATTAAGGTGTTGGCTTTGTTTACTTTGGAGGAAATCTTTTAAGTTTGAAACGTAGCTAATGCTTTATGTCACTTTGAAATAGGAGAAATGAAAGTCAGTGATTTCATTCGGTGGAATACATGTCACGAACTATTGGAGCACGTGCTATTGGAGAAAAGAATAAAAATTTGCAGTATACCGAAAATACTGTAAAGAAAGGTCAAGAATAAAAAAAAATTTCAAATCTTTGAGAAATAAAATTTAAAATCACCTACGAAACAGTCAATCTTTCACTTTAGCTACTCGTGCAGCTGATAAGTGACTTTACGATTGTTCTTTCAATTACCTAGAAATAACCAGAAAAGCCAGATCAAATAACAAAATTTTATAACAACAATCAAGTAAAGATACCTTTAAATTAATGTTATTTAATGTCGCCCTTATTTAAGGCGAATGTTTTAAAAAGACTTATTAAAAATCATTACTCTTTCTATAATCGCATGTTTCTGCTTAATTAATTATAACCTTTCATTATAAACTTTCATTATAATGAAAGGTATTTTAGGTTATCATTAAAAAATCACTATATAAAAGTACCTTGCCGCGAATCAATTTTAGCATTGGTGCTTATCATGTTTGATTAAAAAAGGCAAGATAAGGCGCTTACGGGAATGAATTTAATGAAAAATGACATCCTAAGAAAGTCAGCGCGACGTTAAATTGATGTCATAGCTATGAATGAGAAAATAAAGGTCTTCTGGATTTGCTCAGATTTACTATGAAAGAATCAGAACGACCCTAATTGGCGCAAAACCTGCGACAAGTTTTTCCGCTCGTTCCGCCGGCAGCGAGCAGTGCACGCTCATTCTTCCGTCGCTGTCGCGGAGCAAGATTAAACCTCGATGAAAGGAAAAAAAAATCGCGAGAAAATTCCGAGGCTCGTCCATTAATTATCGCGCACTTGACCCGGCTTGAATAGTAGCGCGACGAATTTTTTATTTTCATGCTCGCGGAGCGGATAATTCGAAAAATGCCTCGTCTGATTGCAGGATGACCAGAATTACCTCATTAAGCAGGCTCACGTGGGTCACATAATTAAGCCGGAATGGAAGAATCCGACCAGGGGCGTCCAGACGAAGGACGTCATGAAGCAATACTTCGCGCAGTTGTCAAAGACGCAAATCAAGCAACTGTACGACATGTTCAGGTGTGCAATCAACCAATTTACTTGTGCTTATATTTTTCGATTGAAGGCTGTAATTTGAATGTTAGCGACGTGTGTTCAAATGTTTTTTGCTATTTTAGAGTAAAAAGCGGCTTGTTTTTTAGCTGTGTGTACCCGCGATGCGGTTCGTCTCAAGAAGATTGGATTGTTTACGTGAAAAATTCCAATAGATCCGCAGCAAATAGAATGTCAAAACATAATCGTCGAGTTTTTTTTTCTATTCAATGTTTATCAACAAAGATATCGCGAGTTGAAATGCAGTACGATCGAGACGTCAGCATTTATTTATAATGCAGTACATAACCATTACGTCACGTGCGATTTTCAAGTAGCAATATCATTTCTAATAAAGTTGAATAAAAAAAGAGAATATTGTCAAATACTTTTCAAAATTTTATCAAACGGATATATTGAAATCTAAAAATTTTTTTCACTATTCTTTCCAATTATCCATAGGGAAGAGCAGGTAAATTAAAGTAATGGAACTGATGGGAAATAAAAACGAAAAAGAAATGAACATACGAAAAGCCTTTAAAATATAGAAAAAAAATAGATTTTTCAATGACATTAAATTCTGTTAATACATATTAAAAATTTAAATTGTCAAACAGGGAAAATGCTGCTTTACCGAACAATTTTTCTTTCTCTATTTAACGGTTTTTTGCTTTATTTGAAAGTACATAATTTTTTTAAGTGTTCCATTTTTGCCCTGCTTTCCCCAATGGGTACTTTTCTACTAGTAAAAATAGTGCAAGAACAATGAATTCAAATTACGCAATTTTAAATCTTAAAAACTTTAATATTTGTCCTAATATTCCATGAACATCTGTTTTTGTTTAACACATAATTAATCAAAGCATCGCAATTTATTTCTTTTTTAACTTTCACGAATAAACACGGTAAAAGTTTATTTCGTACAAATTTTCCTCTTTTTACTTCTATTTTCTCTCTCGCAACGACCCACTATTTTTCAGCTACGCTTAACGATGTTTGACTTTATTTATATTGCAAATAAAACGAATTTTTCACGACGCTGCATTTAAATAATCTCTTTAAAAGGCACGTCAGTATAATGCAAAAAAAGCTGTTAAAAATAATAGTTCACCCTTCCGCGAATTGCGTATACTCGTATAGGTATATCAGAATATTTTCCGATTGGCCACGATTCTCGAGTGATTTAAATTTACTATTTCAGGTACGACTTCATTCTCTTCGATTACTCGGTGACGGAGTATCTGGAGAACGGCCGGGACGGGGAGACGAAGCTGATCTGCAAAAAATGACCCTCAGCCGCCGACAGGCCGCCGTTTTCCGCGCTTTATTGAATTAGCCGGCGACCCATCCTAATTTTTCTCTCGCGCCGAAAATAAACCCAACGGCGAAAACTAAACGAGAAGCGATGGCCTACATAAATGTGCACACCACTCCACTGAAGTCGGCCATGCATTTTTACGACGACAAATTCACGAATTTTTTATCACCGAGTCACCGCGAACACCTCCATTACGGCGGCTCAATGTAAATAAATTGCGTTTGTTTAAAAAAATGATGAAAAACAATTTAGATGTTAAAAAAAATTGTTACTAATGTGATTTGATTCCGTGCGTGCGATGATTCGCGCGCTCGGTTTCCTGGAACACTGTTAAGTAGTGATATAATTGAAATGTTTATTATTTACAATGAAAAGTTAAGAAAGAAATTTATTTTCAAACGAATCGTCAACATTTTTTGTTGCATAATACACTGAAAAAATAATAGAGGAAAATTTACTTTATTCTTGAAGGCGAGAGACTTGAAACAAGATAAAAATTACCATAAATTTTGGAAATATCAATTTTTTGTAAAAATTATTATAATTATGGCAAATTTCATTATAAAAATTTTCGAAGGATTAATGTAATTTTTCTCATGATACTAGTATGTCCCCCATTTCAAATAATTTATAGTAGTTTTCACAGTGTCCATTGATTTGCATAATTAATTTCATTGATGAAAATACACGATTAATTTTAAAAAAATTGTCAATTAAAAATGTAAGGCTTTTTTTTGTTCAGTATTAAAAAGCTTATTTTTTCTGAATTCGAAATATTTCATATTTGTACACGCATTACATCAAAGGCATTTGTTAACTGGTATAAACGAGAAATTTTGCTGGGCAATTATCGATGCGAAGCATCCTTCAATATCAGAAAAATTTTCTCTTGAATGCGAGGAATAATTAAAAAAAAACTACGATATAACGAGTTTCATTAAAGTTGTATAAACACCAAAGATAAAAGATACGCTAATTGCGTATACAATGAATTTAATAAACGTTTTTAATTAACAGCAATCAAGTAAAAGGATCATAAAACCATAATTTGTGATGCTAAAAATACTTAAGAATTTATGATTGTTAATATTAATCAGCATAAAAAAGATTAACATAATTTAGAAATAATGTTAGTCTTAAGAATTATAACACAACATCGTATCTGTAATATTAAAAATTAATTAAGAAACGAAAATTATAAGACGCTGAGCTGAGTAAACGTCTAAGACTGCGAATTTGCGGAATTTTTCAAAGGATCGTTATTTTTGTAATTCGAAATGATAAATTTTTGATTGATTACCTAATGTAAAACGATGAGTGAAAAGAGAAAAAGAAAAATTGGCGTAATATTAAAATAAAAAAAATCCTTCGATGGAGGTAAATTAATCAATGTAACGTTAAGAAAAAGGATAGGAATAAGTCTCACGTAAAATTTGCAAAGCTGCAATTAGTCGGGAAAAAATTACGCGTTAAATGAAGAGAAACTAGTGCACCGTTTTTCACAAGTAAGTAGAAAGAAAGAAGGGCACTTGTTACACGCTTTCAAAGAAATTGTCTTTTAGCAATTTTTTTGAACGAGATAAACGGAGTGATTTTGCTAACTAGTTTTGAACTTTTGCAAGAATTTGCACTACATTTAAATAATACTAGCTTTTATATTGTTTGACGATTAGTAATTTAAGCTACCGTTATCAAAACGTTAACATTTTTTACATAACTTTCATTTGTAACAATTCGAAATTTAGATTTAGATTTGTATCGGTTAATACAGGCTAAGCTAATTTCACAAATGTGATTATAATTAAATATGAAAAGTCGTAATAAATAGTTCTATGTCATATTGTATAAGTTTTAAAATTAAAACAAATTAAGTTTTAGTTTATGTAATTCGTCTCATATAAAGTGTTTTGTGTTACATTAAGTTTTGTGATCTCATAATTCAATATTTTGTTAATAAAACTTTTTTGGGATTAAAATATTAAAATGTTCTGTTATTATATTACTCCTGAAAATTATATGCTTACACTTTGTGTAACCTGTTTCACTTTTTGTGTAAATATGTATATTTCATGGGAAATACTTTAACAATCATTTTGCATATAACTGAATAAGGCATCAGCGTTAAATATTGAGTCCATGTGCTATTGCGACATACAATAAATGCATGTAAAATAAATGACTAAATACAAGCATTTTACACAATTATGCTGCTTTTTTACCAACCTATTTATGAAAAAGAAACGTATAAGACTCTTTTTGTTAAAGTCAAATGACATCTTAAATGTAAGTTAAAAATGAATTTGGATATATAACATTAATACGGGTACATTAAAATTTAATCAGTTAAACTTACCAAGTTGTAGTGCTTTCCACAACAACTCCTACTACCCATTTATCATCGATAATTCTTTGCCAAACATCCTGTACCTCTAACACCTGTCGCTTCTCATAAACTCTATTCCTCCTTCTTTTAACAACTGGATTACCAGAACTTGTGTACAGCTAAAAATTAATAACCCAAATTAAGATTGTTGCAGAAAAATAAAAATTGCTCATAAAACTGTGCCAAAAGAAATAAAAGCAACTTACATCGTTATCTGAATCTGAGCTGACATCCTCTCGATAGGCTGTTTTAGTGGCCAAAGTCTTCAATATTTTATCCGTGACATTTTGAATCTCTTCGATGTTGCTCTTTGCTTGCTCCACTGCTCCAGTGGCATGCATAAGTTGCTTAAGAATATGTTCTTCCACAGGATTCGCTTTTTTTACAGCTTCCTGTTTTACTGCAGTCGACGTTTCGAGCTCGTCATTCTCTATAATCTGTATATCCAAGTCTTCGTCTAAAATACTGTCTATCTCCATTGCACGTTTTTAATTGTGAACTCGTTTCGCCGCTGAGCAGTATATTGTTTAAAAACAAAACATTTACCGGCACGACGTAACCGCAACTTCGATCCCAATGTTTATCTAGAAATTATCACGTTTTTGTGTGTAGTCAGTGATTGAAATTCGACCAATCGGTGCGGAGAATTCTGCAAGTAATAGCAGTACCACCTGGTGGCCTCTGAGCAGTACTACCCAGCCACAGCTGATTGCTAGCGGGAAATTCAAATAATATTCTCCTATACTCTAAGTAAAAAGGCAATAGGATTTTAATTAAAATCAAAAGTGATACGATGAATGAATTATTTTACATTATTAATCAATAAAATTATTAATCAATTATAACAAAACAATATATTTTTATGTAATATAAATTCAAAGGATTTAAAAAAAATAAACAAATTAAAATATAAAATATATTAAAAATTTTATTAATTTATCTTCAAGATGACCTTCAGCGCACATGAAAGTGTTACTAAATAATATAATTAATAAATTTTGTTAAAAGATGGCAGTTAAATTAATTGACGATAAAATGTTAAAAAATTCCTTATTATACTAATAAATTTTTTTTATTACTTTATAGGCAGACACTATTTTCATATTCGCATACCCATTTATTTCCATAAGTTAATGACTGATATAAAAGTAGAAATGTTTCTATACATAATCAAGTAAATTTCTACTTAAATCGATAAGAATACCAGAACACCCCTCTACTTCTTAATTTGCATAAGACTGTTATTTTCGAAAAGAAGTTTTTCTAAATGCTACAAGACCATACAATTATATTCGAGTAATTTTTTTTCTCAAAGAAGCAACTTCTAAGAAATGTTTGAGGCAAAAGAGGGAGAAAAAAATGCAGAAAGTATGTAATTTAATGAATGGTTATAGCTGCTACAGAAAATTTCTTTTTCAAGGTAAATATAATTGAGCTCGTATTTCTGAAAGTAAAAGAAGTTACCTATACTTAGATGCTATAGAAAATTACTTTTTCATGTCAACGAAGTAATCGTTTGTCAAGTTTTTTTCGAGACCTATTATGCTAGAATGTGAAATTGCTATCTTCCCTCTCCCCTATTGATCTGCAATGTTCAGTATAAATAGAGTAAATTGGAATAAAACATTGTCTTACAGTCTATGGAGTAAAGGAAAAGGGAAGATAGATAAATTTTCATATAATTTTTCCACCAACATATAAATTATTTCACTTATAATAGTAGGATTAGTAAAAACTATTACATTGTACGAAGAGAAATGGTTTGATAATTAACTCAACTTAACAATATTTCAGACAAGCAAAACCCTTAATAATTCTGGGAGAATGAACACCCTTCGGATCTTGAACACGATTAAAGGGACATTGAAGTTTAATTGGATGATCGCTTAAATAGCATACACGCAGTCTTCTCCACAAATTTTAGATCTCGTACTTGGATCATGTAGTTGTGAAAAACTTCAAAATGCCCCTAGATTTACTTTTCCGATACATATGTATATTACCTTATTGACTGGCCTTTAACAAATCGCAGCAATATTACAAAAGTGATTCTGCTTTCATCTGAATAAATAATGCACTAAAAAGTACGGGATTTTCTAACAAATAATAATACCCAGACCATTTCTTTCCGTGTAGTATTCGATCCATATAAAATATTATACATAATAATTTAATGTTGTAATTATAAAGTGATATCTACGTATTTATTTTTTAGATGTTTGTTGCAAAATGTTGAATGCTGAGTACGACACTTTGAGTATCTGCAAAATAATTAAATATTTACATCACATCACAAAGGTACTTAGTAGTGTGAGGTACTAAGTAGACAAAATATAGAATGATAAAATAGAATAATAGCATTCGAACTAACTTTCACAAATGTCTCTGGAGTCAAACTAATTATGGCACTGTTGAACAAGTAGGAATTTTGAGAGGTCTTTAACATCATGAAGGTCAGCATCTGTTTCGTATCTTTTTTCAAAATGCACCAGTTCATGTTGAACATCGCCTCGGACAAATGAGTGGTCTAATCAATATTGGGGAAAAAAATAATTCGTTTTATTATTGTTTGGCAAATAATAACTTGTGTTTCATAAATACATTGTGTACATTTAAAAGTTATAATTTTATCAGGATACTCACGTGCACATACACTTTGTATCCGTACCAACAGTAGAAAAAGTTTTGTACAAATGCGCAGCAGAGGTAAACGAAAACTCCTAGAAAATCCGTGCTGAGTAGTTTCTGCATCGACAGCAGATAAATGTTCGTGCACAGAATCGAGATGCTCGTAATAAACTGCACGAAGACGGCTTCGTAGAATGTGTCGCTGAGTTCCTTAATAGCCCTGATTATTGGAAAAATATTATTTTATCACCTTCATACATCTCCATATACGTATATGCTCAAAACATTGTACTTATACTGTAAAACATTGTGCATCAACTTCTGAGTAAAAATTTATCAATTACAAGATTTTCTGTTGAATGTAACGTTCTTGTTAAGCGCCTAAATTTCCGCGGGCCGAAATTGATCCGAAGATCGTTATCTCGAAGTGATCCGCGGTCTTGACGAGCGCCGAGCGGCTTGCGCTGTCAAGATAGGGAAGCGTGGCTAGAGGAAAGGAGGAAC
>JAXIUT010058218.1:0-10007 GCA_035586675.1 Eurytoma californica | reverse complement strand
TAGCGGGTAGAATGTGGCGTGATCGCCTGTGACGTTGCTAAGGTAATTAGCATATGAGAAAAATAAGTTGAATAATAAAAAAAAAGGGAGAACGA
Organism: Eurytoma californica; assembly: GCA_035586675.1. Classification (NCBI taxonomy): domain Eukaryota; kingdom Metazoa; phylum Arthropoda; class Insecta; order Hymenoptera; family Eurytomidae; genus Eurytoma; species Eurytoma californica. The sequence goes on along the minus strand of JAXIUT010058218.1, from coordinate 9,912 downwards.
AAGAGAGAGAAAAAAAAAACAGAATAGGCAAAGTATAGTTTGTTACATGACTATAGCAAAAGGATTTAATCGGCGATTTTTACTACTGAGTGACTAAATTTTAAAATAAAAAATATTTTGTAAATATATGATTTTGAACAAAAATTTAAAACTCATTTTCCAATTTTAGGGATAATTATGGTTTGATTATTAGTGAATCAAGCCAATTAGAGTATACCAGTGTATTAAACGATTTACAAGATGATGTGCAGCATACTTTCAAGAAAATCCATGGTAAGAAGTTAAATTTATATATATACAGGGTGTCCAAAAAGTACCGGGACGGTCGATTTCCTCAGAAGCGAGACCAGGAATAAAAAAATGACCAATACAAAAGTTGTTGGATTTTAAAATACGGGTATTTTAATGGTGACTTTGATTTTGACCTTCACTGTGACTTTCAAGGTAATTTCAAGGTCAACCTTTTTGATTCCGGATCTTAGTTCTGAGGAAATCGACCGTCCCGGTATTTTTTAGACACCCTGTATTAATACATACGATGTATAATGAAATTAATATTTACTTATTTTTGAGTTAAATCAGTAAAAATAAGAGCCACCATTCCCGAATTTGTCAGGGTATTTATTTCTGAATTTTAGTCATGTACGAGATCCAGAGATCGCTGTAGAATTTTTCGAAGCCTGCAAAAAAGCATTTTTTAGTAATATTTAAAAAATTCGCTAGAGCTGCTATCTCAATCGATTTAATCCTACCAAATTGTTATGTCCCGCGCTGGACACCTCATCATAGAAGGACCAAAATTTTGCAAATCTTTTTTTTATATAAGTGGTTTCTTGAGAATGTTATTTCTCGTGATGTGCAGCGGCGCATTGTCGAGTTTTGCAGTGATATGGAAGGTGTCAGATGAGCCTGAGAGGCTGCGCTCAGCAACAACAGAGACGGAAGCAAGGCGAAAGATTACTTTATTAATGACAAAGAACGAAGCAAACAAATTTCTTTTAAATGTTAGCTTAAGCACGCGCGCTGTACAAGAAAGTCAATCTGCCGAGACCGGCCGTCAGTCTCCATCCGCTGTCCTCGCTTTTCGCAAAAATCTCCGCCCATTTTCCGCCCCCCGCGTCTCTCTCTGCTTCGACGTCCCACCCCGGCGTGGCCTGTGGGCCCAATGCCCAATCATGTACCTCCGACGTCTCTCTGCCTGGTCCTCCGATGTCGTCTACTTCCCGCTCCTCTTGCCTTCGCTCGTGGGTCGCTGAGCAGCCTTGGATTAACCCTTGCGTTATTTCCGAGCCGTGGGACTACAACTCTCTGGGCTAGGCCCAGCGGTCCAGGCAGCCTCGAGGACAAGTCCTCGAGCTGTAGCGTACGGTCTTGGCGCTGCGTAGCAGCAGCCATACCGGCAAACGAGCGAAGTTGAAGTGGAGCGGTGCCGCGAAAATTTCCCGATGTCACCAAACATACAGCTTCCTTCTTTACAGATCGGCCCTCTCCCTGGAACTCGTGAAGTAATTTTAACTGCTATCCCCCTTGAAGTCCATTCATAATCAACAGGAACGAGTGCTTGCGGATGGTTGACTGACTACCGGCTCAGTGACGGACGTACATTTGAAATTGGCTCGCACGCCATATATGTATTATAATTAAATCGCCTTTCGTCTTATAGTTAGAGTTGCGTCTCGCCGTGTAGACCATAATAACTATTACTACTAATTATGACAACTGCATTTTCATTTAACGATACAATAATTTTCGTCGCGCGTGCTCATTAGCCTACAATAAATCTTAAAATAAAATAAAATATATTTGCCGGGCTTATTCTCGAGTGGACAGAACATTCACATGTTGCACGTTTGTGCCCGTCGGTTTTTTGCACCCGTGCCCGTCGAGAACAATGGGCCCCCGAGTTTCAGCCTCTTTCGGGCCCTGCGCGCGTTAGCTTCTATGTGGGGTGGGATTAGCGCGCGCCGCCCGTCCTTTTCGGCCGCCGAGCTGCAGCGTCCCGCCTCAGTGTTTCCGCTTCTTTTGGGGCCCCGCGCGCGTCGATTTTTTGTAGCGGGAGGGATTAGCGCTGGCCCGGCAGTCCCTTATGGCTGTTGGTCGCCACCGGTCTGTTGCGCGTTTTCCGGACATCAATTACGGGAGGGCAAACGGATGGGTTTTTGCTCACAATTATGTCGCGCATTTGCTGGTAAAACTTAAAAGAGAAAAATCGAAGTACCGGGGTCTTTCCATGCGAAGGGCTTTTCCGCGCGTGATTACTACCACTTCTGCTTGCCAGATGTGCAACGAATGTTTTCGGCGTCCGTCTTTCGTCGCGATCCGTAACAAACGGTGTATTCCTGCAACAATTAGCAGTAACTTAACAGTATGCGGTAACCACATGAGAATTATATAGAATTAATGTAGCAATCATGTGGTAACCATATGGGTCCTATGTGGTTATCGTGCGGTTTCCATGTGGTTTCCCCATCACTTACGCAATCATATGAAAACCACATGATATCCATGTGGGAACCATCTGAAAATCACATGGGAAACATTACTATCACATCGGTACCTCACAATACTCAAAATAAAATTGTACCTAGCTGGTGAAAACTATGTGGCAATCATACGAGGACCACATGGTATCCATGTGGTTCTTCATGGGTAGCCACAGCAAAATCTCACATGGTTCCCATATGGTTCTTACGTGGTTGCCATGTGGTTACATGATTTCCACATGACTGCCACATGGTTACTACACGGGAGCCATGTGAGACTTTTTCTATGGTTACGAGTAGGTAACCATAGAAAATTATTTTAGATCGGCATTTTTAACAGGAGGCTGACTCAGCTGAGACGTCGCGGCACATCTCGATTAACGAAGAGTCGCCGAGATTTTATCGACAATTTCAATAACACGGTCGACAATTGCGCACATCGATACTGCCCCACCGCCAGATACCAACGTCTACACCTGGTTGGAGGCAGCCATCCACGAGTTGCACAGACACGTGTGCGAGCACGCCCAGTCGACCGACTACATCGAGTTGACTATTAACTCAGAACGGTTCCAACACGGGTCAGTATGGATCTCTTTTAGACTTCTTCGAATCATCGAACCTTCTCGACCTAATAACGAGTGTTGCGTAAAGCAACGACGGCTTCGACATTGACGACAGTCGAACACTCTAAGTGTAAAAGTCAATGACGTAACGGTACCGGTCGGCAGAGGGCGTGTTGCACTCACAAGCGAATCGGTCTTCAAGAGATCCATACTGACTATTAGAAACACCGAAAACCTGTGTCTTCCTCGATTCTGGGTAACGGCGCAAGTTTACCCAGTGCGCGGTAACGTGCGTAGTGGTGCGCTACACGAAATATGGAATAAAATAAGTCATTGCACTGATAGATATCAGACGGAGCAAGCGTTCAAATTCGTCAAGGCAGCCAAAGTTAGGTTACCCGATACAGGTTACGGTATCGAAGAAATTAAACTTTTTTGAACATATTACGCCCTCTTTGATACCGGAATCGTTGTTTATTCGTTTCAAAATTTTGCTCGAGGATATAAGACACTGTACGACGGTACCCGATTTGTACATTATGCTGGTAATGTCGTAGGACACTTTTTGAACAACGTGTATTACGAAACTTCACGAAATTATCAGCCTATTTTAAACCTAGTCACAGCATCAGACAGCAAAGGCTATTGTACACCCTGCAATAAAAAAATTAGAGAACAAAAAAATCACAAGTGCCCGCACAAATGCCAAAAATGTCTGCAAACAACACCGTGCGATAGAAACCAAACTAAAATTAAGTGTACAAATCGTAGTAGGGAGTTTTATGGTCCTCTCTGTCTTGAAAATCATAGAAAGGTAAAATCGTTTGATAAATCTGGGCCAGTCTGTGAGAGTATAAAAATTTGTTACACCTGTTGTAAATCTGTGCGTGTAAACGATAAGGAAAAGCTGTAATATGATCTATTGTAAAATTTGTAAGGATAAGCGAAACATTGAACATCAGTGCTACATGCAATCTGTTTTCACCCGAGTCATATCTAATAAGTAAATATTGTATCTGTTTTACGACTTTGAAACGCAATGAAAGAGTGTTTTGGGTGATGACAGGTTGAAGTTACTCGTGCCAAATTTGTATTGTGCAGTAGGCATGCACGGGATGTTTAAATCTTGAAGATGTATCAAGCCCGTGTAAGTTTTTGTATGTGTTTCAAACTGACCCCGTGAACAGTTGTGTGTGGTGCAATACAACCAACCGAGATTCTCGTCTCGTAAATGGTGAGTCTGTGGGCGAGAAGTTCGAAAGAACCGCGAGAATCTCGGACAAAATAAAGAGCCATGGTTACCGTCTGATCGAGAAGTGGGAATGCGAATTTGATCGCGAGTACGCTGAAAACGAAAGCATAAGGCATTACATCTTGAATAAAACGGGTAATTAGCCCACAACGTTGAACCCTCGAGATACTTTCTTCGGTGGTAGGACCGTCTATGTGGGTGAAGACGAGGGTCGCATTATCACGGGGCACGCCAACGATATAAGTAACGTTGAGAGTCTCGTTAGTGCGAGGTGTTACCGCCGCGAAATCTCTACCATGCCGTTTTATCGGTCGAAATGCACGACAAACTCTTATTCCCCTTGTGTTGTTGGTGCGCCGAAACAACGAATGATCAAGAGTGCGATGACGAGGGATCCGGACGAGCGTAGAAAATGACAAAGACAGTGGTGGTTGACCCACAGAGGCTGTTCGAGCTGCTCACAAGCTGCGAGGTTGAGATCGACTCGATATTGGCAAAGTACGGACGAGGCGGTTGAACCAGCACCTCTGTGTAACGTTGTAATTGCGGTTTATATCACAGCGCTTACCCGTCGGAAACTTTACACCAAATTGGAACCGCTAGAAGTGTTGTATTACGACACCGATTAGATCGTATACGACAGTAAAACAAACAGTGGTGAGTACGAACCGTGTACAGATCCTTTTTTGGGTGAGCTCACCAATGAATTGGCGGGTAACGGAGTCGGCACTAGCATCACATACTTCGTCTTCGGTGGACTAAAATTTTATACCTATAAATATCTGACACCAGATGACGTCGAATGGTGTGTATGCAAGATTAAAGGTATTCGACTCAATTCATCGGTGAGTCAAGAGATAAATTTCGATACCATTAGACAACTTGTAACCGGAGAGATACCACCACTGTTTGCCTGTTACGACGCCATACAACGAGACGATTTCACGATGCGGTAACACAATCCAAATGCAAAATATGTGAACCGATCTATGCAAAACGAATATTTTTAAGCGACGATAAAAGTTATGGTTTTATATCCACTTATAAATTATTTATAAATTATTATAAACTAAATAAATTATTTATAAACTTACACCGTTTTCAATTTACTCACAGTCACCTAACCTACATCCCGATACCACGAGGGTTCAAGTAGAGACTGAACTTTGATTTCATTACTGTCACTATCATTAATCAAAATTACGAGGAGTAGGGGGGGGGGGTCGATACGAAATGGTATATAGTGCTCGCGAGAGCGCTTCACGGGACTCGCAAAAGCGTTTCATGAGACTCTCGGAGGGGCAAGCGATATCACAGCCACTGCACATGCGCAGCATGAGCCTCTCGAAGAGAAGAAATACGCTAACATGAGCGGATATATCGCTCGCGCCCCACAATTTTGCAGCTCGCGAACGTGCGCGCCGCCGCCGCCTTCGCCGCTTATCTTCGACATATATATGCTGTACGCATGGTGGTGGGTGTTCAGTATGCGATACGGAAACATCCCTGGACTTCGATGATTTATGGATCTACATCGTGCTGCAAGACGGTGTTTGTGACGAATTGTCTCATAAACCTGGAGCGCACGAGTGACACGAAATTTGATCGCGTACTTGTGTACTACACCGAATAGTAGTCCGTGTATAGAGAATTGGGTAGCGGTGTCGAATTTCACAAGGGTTTAACAAACAGCGAGGACTACGCATACGATAGTCCAAGACCGAAACTATTCATTTTCGACGACCTGATGAGGGAGTCGTCGAGTGTAGCGGTCGTTAACCTCTTCACCTAGGGCAGCCACCACAGCAATTTGAGTGTCATCTTTATCACGCAGAATCTATTTCATCGGGGTCAGCGCGAAATATTCCTGAATTCGAATTACATCGTGATATTTAAGAATCTTCGGGATTGAGCACAAGTGTAACACTAGGCACGACAACTCTATCCTGAGGATACGCGATTCTTTCAAGAGGCCTATCTCGATGTGACCGCTGTGGCTCATGGGTACCTATTCGTCGATCTGAAGCAGAACACACCGGAGAATGTTCGTGTTCGTATGTATATTCGCTGTGTGCGGAACATTTAGGCAGCTCCGTTTGGTGGCTAATGCGCTAAAGTAATCATACGGAGAATACACTACCTTGTGTAGGAGAGTATTAAATTTTTTTTTTCAATTTAATCATTCAGTAATTGCACTGAATTTTAAATTGTATTCAACAATTTAAAAGTTACTCGGTAGAGTACGATATAAAATTTTTTTGGAAAGTTATAGCTATTGTAGTATTAGGTCATCAGTTGATTGAAAAATCTTGTCTATTCTGTTGGTATATATAGATATAGTCTTCAACGGTGTTTACATTTCTGATACGTGGGTTGTTGGTTATGTCGGCTGGCTCCGACCTTAAATATAGCGCGAAAATAATGAAGTTCTATTATTGAAGCTCTAATTATTTTAAAGAAAACGTATCGCTTATTATAAAAACTGTTTATTTGACATGATTACTCTGCATTTACAGGCGTATTCTTTAATTTCCAAGAGTTTCCTGTGTAAACCATACCAAACTTGCGCACGTTTAGTTCTAAGCAGCGCCACGGGTATTGCTTCGATCGTGTTTTCGGTTGTGCACACAGCGAATATTTCCATTTGACAAGTATCAGTATGTGCACGTGCCGCATCGCAAACCTATAAATAGCGGTGTTTGCTCACGTAGTAAACCACCAATCGCACAAAAGTATCTGGATATACTGAAAGTTTTGTGTGTTGGCCGTGTCGCAACGTGCAGCACTCTTGCGTAAACCTGACTCGCGACTATTGACATATCTGTGTGAGTGAGCACTAAATATTTTGCCTGGGAACGTCAAGAACGACGTTGGAAATGACATTTTGCAAGAGTTGCCTACGCAAGCACGCACCACTACGGCGAAAACTAGTTGCACCCATTCGGTTCGAGATCCATCGTCGGCGGGGAGAAAATTGTTGATAAAGTCGGCTCATCTATTGCCGTTAATTGTAAAACCTGTTTTATCGGCAAGGAGTGCGCCCGAAAATTGATCTTGATGCCGCAAGAGTTTTTGCAGCAAACACCACCAACCACCGCATGCACTACCCACCAGCCCCACTGCAGGAACCGTACAGACACCCGGTACACCAACCTCGTGTCTCGACGAGGAAATGTGTAAAATTTTAAATTCCACGCTGGATGGGGGCGAAGCATATTTAAAGTACGAACAAATCTTGCAACGTTTTTTACGCTTGCGCAAAGAGGAACAGTCACGAGTGCTACCATCTTTGAGTAATTTGGTATACCAGGCGAGTGAAGGTTGGTGCACCACCAACATCAGCTGAGAATACGGAATTAACTGACTGAGGAGAGGTTCATGGATGTGGACGAGGTAGAACGATAATCACAAAGTCAAATGCAAATACCGGCTGGTCGCTTGTAATGGATTCGCATGAGGGTAGATTAAGAGTGGAAAAAAGAGGGACCCAGTATGTTAGATAAACTGGTTTCCATTACCCCCTTTGAAATGCATTTACAGGGTTACCAATTTTTGGGGCCTGGAACTCACCTCCCAAAGCAACTCGAGCGTGGTGAGTGGGGTATAAACCCCTAAACAATGCCTGTCTCCAGCATGATATCGCGAATTCCAATAAGAATAGCGGTAAACGCACAAAAGCTGATAGAGTCCAAGCTGAGCGCACGTTCTCGCGTATGCTGTCGGAAACCTCGGATGGTGATGAAAAGACTGCAACTATGATTACAGTTTTTGGTTTGGTCAGCAAAATTACCATAACATTTTTCGCCGCGTGAAATCGGCCTTAAAATGCCGACGAAAGAATACGAAAAGATCAGTGTGTAGAAGAAGGTCCGATGGACAAGACGCTTGAGCACCACTACTATGATCTCTCTGCGCCGTCTGCGTACGCAGGCGGTGAGCAGCTTGTGCGAGCAGCTGGTACAAGTAAAACAAAGACTGATTCCGCCAATATTGCAAAATGGCTAGAGGCTCAAGATGCGTACACATTGAACAAATTTGTGAGGTATCGTTTTCCACGACGAAATTACAACGTATTCAGTTCGTACGAGGTGTGGGAGGCCGATTTGATTGACTTCCGTATCGTTGAAAATCTAAAATGACAAATACAATTACGTGCTCGTTGTGCACTCTCCAAGTACGCCTGGGCTGTGCCGCTTTATGACAAGAGTGGTAAAAGCGTTGCCAATGCGCTGGAGAAGATTTTTACAAGTTGTCAGGGTCGACATCCGATTTACCTACAGACGGATAGGGGTAAAGACTTTATCGGTCGGCTAGGGATTCTGATATCAAAGCAGCCATTGCTAAGCGGTTTATTCGGACGCTGAAAGGTCGTTTTTGGAGATTCTTTACTCACACACACACACAAGACGTTACATTGATATTTTGGATAAAATTGTATCTTGTTATAACAATTCGTGGCATAGTGGGATTAGAATGGTACCCTCCAAGGTCCAGCTGGAGAATGCTCACAAAGCACGATGTAATTTGACACTTCGTTATGGTGATAAGCACGTGTTGCGCAAGTCTAAATATAGTATCGGGGACGTCAGTCATACTTCGTCTTGGTACGAAGGGGGTTGGACATTGGAGTTATTTAAGATTGCTCGAATAAATTCAACACGACCACCACCAGTCTATATTTTGCAGAACCTAGACGGTGAGAAAATTGACGGTTACTTTTACGAGGAGAAGTTGAGCAGAGTACGCAAAGACTTGCAGAGTGACGTCTTTAAGATTGATAAAAATATAGACAGCAAGAGCCGAGGTGGGAGTAATCTATATTTTGTTAGCTGGAAAGGGTACCAGGAGAAATTCAATTCTTGGATACCTACTAAGTATTCGAAATATTTAAAATGAACGACGAGTTTTACGTGGTTTTGCCTAGCAACAGCAGCAAATTTGTATTTCGCGATAATGTAGCCACCCACTTTACCACACAATTACCGCCTAACTTTTGTCTTCATGGTGACTGGTGCGTAGATCTTACGGAGATTCAAATTCCTCACACGTTTCAGCATATTTCCGTCGATGAATGTGAGGGCGTTGTCTGTATTCGTACATCCAAACGGTCGGCGGCAAATGAATTACATTCCGAGAAGGATCTAGAAAACTTTGACAGAATAAAGTCTGGTGTCTATAGCGATGTTGCCTGCTTATTGCAGGAAATTAACAACCTGAGCAATGTAAAGGATTTACATTTTGAAATACAATCTGCTGGATACGTACAAGTTAAGTGCTTGTGTACGAAAGATTGTCCAACGTATTCTCATATATTTATTTTGTCGGAAAAACTTCTTAAAATATTGGGTCTTGAGAAAAGTAAGACAATTTCGTGTGATGGTAAAAGAGATAATTGTATTGTTGGTAACCGACCAGCAAATCTTGCAAACGGTTTACCAGTTGTGCTGCTGGTGTACAGTAACATTTGTCAGCCGTACGTATTACTTGTAGTCTTACTAAATTTACGCGACTACGTTTACGGAGGTGTGGAAATTAATAGTACATTACATTACTAGGGACGAAAGTGGATCATTCGTCCCGGCGGAGTGATTGCCCCCCGAGGCGAAGCCGA
>JAXIUT010058207.1:0-10010 GCA_035586675.1 Eurytoma californica | reverse complement strand
TTATAGTTTGATTATAGTTTGATTATAGTAGGGACGAAAAAATTATAGGATTCCTATAGGATTCCTATAAGGATTGAGCGCACTCGAATCCCCTTAGTGGTAGATGTTCTAAAGCAATTGCGAATAAATAGTTACTTTTAATTACTCAGTAGTTTGATTTAAAAATCATGATTTTATAACTTTTAATGAAATTTGAAAATCAATTATTACAGTTATGAAATTATAAAGTAGTTAAAAAGTGATTGGAAAGTCACAGTTCATATCAAAAGTTATAATTCATGTCCATGAATTTTTGTATTTTCATTCTCAAAGTATTATATACAATCTTATCAATTACTGTACTACACTGTTTGTTATGTTATAATAATTAACTGGTAATTTGCAAATCCTATCTCCAATCTAAAAAAGTGGTGTTCAAAGTTCAATTATCTCTAAAACTATTACCGAAAAAAGAAACGCTAAAATCAAAGTAAATCCCGCCGTTTGAAAGTCTCAAATAAAACAGCCGCAGTGATTTTCCCACAAAGTGTCCACTTCAGCAGAACAGGTTCTATTGCCGATTTCCTACCGAGCAGCAATATCCGATCCGCTGTAGCTAATTGCTCGATCTGGTTAATGTTCCGTTGCCCGCAGACCCGTGGCACTCAAGACCGAAAAAAAATATACAGACGCGCGGCCGCCGGAATGACCCTTGCACGCGGCTCTACACCTCTTTCTCTCTCCCCCTCGAAGTGGAATAATTAGCTCGGATTGTAACGAACGGCGAGTGTGACTTGGAAGGTGCGCACGCCCGCTTTATTATGGCACGAGTTACACATTTTAATTAATGAAGCAGGTCGCCGGCGATTGCGCCACCGGCGTTAATCATTCCCACGGGGTTGCGCACGATCGCTACGAAAAGTCGATTCATCGAATATCCTTCCTTTTCTCCCTCTCTCCGCGTCTCATTTTCAATTTTCATCCGCCGCGAGGTCCCATCCGCTGCGGAATGTCCGATTGCGCTGCTGTCTCCCTCGGCTTGCGACATCTTCGATCGGCGATGTGATTTTTTTTTCTCCCGGCCTCTCTCGCCGGATCGCGATAATTTGCCTTTCTCGATCCGAACGGTGTACGCAGGTGCCCGTGCGCGATCGGTAGCCATCTGAATTATTGCGAGAAATAGAATATCGTACGGGGGAATAAGTATATATTGTTGGTTCGTTTAACGATTATTTATGGCGCGTGAGTAATAAATTAGCGCATTTACGTTTGGCTCTTTGTGGGGAAAGCGTCGGTGACGGAACATAATGTGCGCAGAGGAAATTCATTCAATGCGAGGTTGACTCGAGATAATTTGAAATAAGAAAATAATTATTGTTAGCCGCTGCATTCTTGATACTGATAGGTGTAGATCGATTATTATCTGTCGGCAATCGAAAGTCACTTTTATATCTGTTTCCATGAAAGATATTTTACCCGATAGCCGAGATTAAGATTGTTCTAATTTTTCGTGTAAAAAATATCTAACACGTTTTTGCGTGTCTAGATAATAAATAAAAAAAAACTAACTATTTGTTATTAAATTCGATTCAACTGGATCGTGAAAGTTTCATACACAAATAATTACTATTAATTAAAATAGTAATTAATTATTCTTTTGATTTATGTTAATTTTTTTCTGTATTTTAATATCTGCAAATAAATTTATCCATGTGTTAGTTTGTTAAATTTATAATTTGTTAATTTATAATCTTTTAATACCAGCTCCTTCGACCTAAACATTGCCGATTTACCTCGACTAAATACGCCACACGTATACTATCTCCACAATATCTCGTAGCTCACGACAGGCTCCGCACACCCACGCTTATCGCGCTCCCCCGTCTCGGCAGTTGCACTCCGGCGAGCGGGAAAAATCATACGGCAAATCCGTCCATATTACGTGGGAAAAAAAGGAGCTCGGGGCAAAAAAGAGAGACGTAGTCGCGGGAGGTGTGCAGGTTCTATCCGCGTCAATGGTTATTGGACGCTGGATGCGCGGACGTAATGAGAGGCTCGGCGGCCTCGCGTCGCCTCTAATGAGAGGATCGTGAGCTCCCGGCGTTCGCGCGCATTGTCGTCGGCCGGGGAGCTTTTTATCGGCGGGGGCACGGCCATCGATCGCCGATCGCGAGGCGCGAGATAATGCCGCGCGCATGCGCGATCCCGAGCGATTTATTTTTTGCCCCCCCGGCTCCGCTTTTTAACGACCGCATGTGGGAATCCGCGGATGTTCGATTTTTTTTGGGCCGCTTTATTGCGGTTTCATCCGATGAGACGAGGCGCGGCGAAGATTGCTGTTTTTGTTTGTTGTTCGGATGAAAGGGAGGATGTGGGATTTAAAGTGTCGTTGTACTGTAGATTGATGTAGGTGACAAGGAAAATTGATCGTACAACTAGTTTCCCTTATGAAAAATATCTGCATAAATTATGCATAAATTATGTAGAATTTCTGCAGAACTTATGCACAGATTTCCACAAATTCTACAGGAAATCTGCAGAAAAATTTTTACAGCCTAGCGGACCAAAAATACAACTTTCCGACCTATGCCGTTTTCGAAAGATTGTATTTTCGGCCTCTCTAGGCTGTAAAATCGTATACATACCAAGCCCTGTATAATAAAAAAGCCTCAGATCACATGTTTGTCTACCTCGGCTTCGCCTCGATCGACAATTACATGTGACCTGAGACATTTCTTATTATACAGGGCCAGGTACGTAATATACTATTTCTGCATAATTTCTACAGAGAAAACCTCCAGAAATTCTGCATAAAAGGGGTCTGGTTTTCTCTGTAGAAATTATTCAGAAAAAATTTTTCTGCAGATTTCCTGCAGCATTTGTGGAAATCTGTGCGTAAGTTCTGCAGAAATTCTACATAATTTATGCATAATTTATGCAGATATTTTTCATAAGGGTTACGTTGCCTGAAAATGTAAATATTTTGATTGAAGGGTTTAATTGATTACTATCGATACTCAAAATACATAATGTAATTGAACTGAAATTAGTTACACGAAAATTTTTTCTGGTTTTTATGAAACTCGTAAGTAAAAAGAGAAAAAATGATCGTAGTAAAATAATTTCATTGCTGTTTCTAGTGTTTTCGTGAGATAATATTTATTTCATGGTCTCAGGTACTTCAAGATCGCTTCAGTCGGTTAACTGTCGAATAAAAGAAAAATTGATAAAATATGTTACAAGAAAAGTTGTTCGTACAATTGGAGAAAAAATTATTTGATGTCTGGAAATGTTACTTTTCGAAACTGAAATGAACATAATTGTTAGTTACAAACTGGAATTAGCTACTCAAAGAGATACTTTCTCTACATGATATTTGCTTTTCAAGAAACTCAATGTAAAACGTGAAATAATAATAGGATTTAAATTGCTTCTGAATGTAGCACATGGAATTAAATGTTTAATAAAAAAAATTAATTAATAGCCAATTCACCAAAATCGATTTTTAATCCCCTAAAATGAATTATAGGACAAGTCGATAGACTTCAGCTGAATAATCGCTGAATTCAATCTTCTTAATTCAATTCTTCACTCTCAATTTAGCTCTCGCATGAATAAACTTGCATGAAGCTCGCCCGACAATTCGGCGAATAAAAATATCCTTTATCAAGAAAACCAAACAAAGCAAAAATCTATATTCCGTGCCGTCATCGGAAAATACAATAAGCATCGATCGGCAAACTCCATAAAAATCATCCCCCACAGTCCATCGGGCTTACAGTTACACGCAGTGACCCTCCGGGCCGCCTAAGCGGAAAAGCCGGGCTCGTAAAACGAGCGTGACTCACCGGCGCCGCCTGCATTCGCACATCTCGCGCGCTCGTAAATAAGATCCCACTTAATGCGCCGGCTGCCGAAATCTCGCGCTTCGTCACGGCCGATCGACCTGACCCCTCCTCCCTCATCCGCGCCTCTTACCCCGCGACGCGAAAGTACAATATTTGACGCGCATCGGAAGTTTTTTTATCCGGGGCGAGGTCGGTGTTTGCCCCGGCCGACGGCTTTGTTTCCCGATTGCCGACTGTTTGCGAAGTTGGACCGGTGGGTCCCGGAGCCGCGGGGCAAATATTTTATTAAGAAAGTTGGACGCCCGGGTTTTTACGCCGGCGGAGGGTGTAAAGTGTGGAATTTCGGCAGGGGGTGCCGCGGGAGCTGTTCTTTCTTGACGAGGCGCGAAGGGTTGTTTGTCTTATGCTGCAGTTGCTGAATTCGTGCAAACAGCGATGGGTCGGCTGGCCAACTTCTGCGGGCCCGGAAATTTTATTATTCCAGTGTTTTTCTTTTCTATTCCAAGGGGCTGGTTGATCATCCCCTCATTTACAGAAGAAAGTTTGTTTGATCGGTCAAATAGTTTTATTTCATTGTTTTTTATATTTGTTATTTGTTAGATAAGTACATCAAAAAAAGTTGCTCAAAATTTATCCTTTGAAGAAATTAAATTTTCATATTAAACCTTAAATAATCATAGTAAGTGAAATAATATGAATGTGTACTCATATGTAAATAAAATATCAAAAAAAAGCAATTTGTTATAAAAAAGTGTGATTCCCTACCCTCATAATCTTCAAAATGTGAAAAACCACTCGAAACGAGTGATAACACAGCTAATCGAGTTTCGAGCGGCTGTGTTTTTTCTGAAAAAGAGTGATTTTTCACTCCAATAGAGTGATTTTCTGAATTTTTCACTCTTCTACATTATCAGAGTAAAATAGTTAAAATGAATTTAAAAATTTGTTTATTCAACGAAAATGTATTAAAATCATGTTGTTCTGTTTGCATCTATCTGTCTAATTTAAAGAATTTTAATCGATACTACAAGTTCCCAATTAGATGTACGACTAATTTGCGATTACTAGACAAAATGAACAAAGAATCAAGATTCCTTTCAAAACTTTTACAGCTATTGATTCGACTGCTCGCTTTTCGAACACTGACAGTCAACCGATATGACGGCCCTTATCCCAGCTAAATTTTCCGAAAGAAGTGCGAAATTGAGCATAATTGGATTTCCCCCGCGCCGTTTGAAAAAATTTCCCAGAATCACGAAGAAATAAAAAGATGAAAAACTGTCATCGCGCACGAAAGAAAATCGCACGCTTGACTGTGCCCATTCTCGAACGAGTAGTAGAGGTCCGTTCAAAACTTTCCGGGGCTCGAATGGATCGGCGGGGCAGCGAGAAAACCCGTGAAAGGAATCCCGGCCAGTAATAAGCCGTATTACCAATATTTTCCGTGTCCCTTCTGCCCGAGGGAGTTGGCGCGCACGGCGCTCCGGGGAATGCCTACAACTCCTTGGGCGATATTTTGGCGCTGCCATTTTCAACTGTTGCTACAATGGGATTGGATGCGAATGGGATTTCGACCCGGAAGATTTGTAAGATAACGGCGTCTTTGAAAAGCAGTCGAATGGTTACGACTATTGTGCGCACCTTTTTTTCCAGTTTTTGTAAAAGTGGATTACATAAAAATAGAAATATTAGTTTAAAGAATCCGAAGGCTGCGTTTAAAGCAGGCAGAACAATGGAAATTACTACTTCGAAAAATTTAAGATTCTATTTGATATTTTAAGGATCCCCTTTATATCTTGTAAAAGGGAATAAGAAAAAGGAAGATAATAAATGTAGAAAATTATTTTCGATAATGATAATGTCGCTTCTCATAAAATTGAGGAAAAATGTGAGTGAATAGTCTAATTTAGTTTTAAATTTTATGCATGGTTTTTACGGAGTATTATCTATCTAGTAGGTAATTTACTTTTATACGTCTTTTACTATCGCTGAAAAAATTAATGAAACAAACCATGTAGTACATAGTTGCAGTTGACCAATGTTTACCGCTCAAATTGGTGTTCGCATTATTTTATAATTGAAAACAAGATAAGTACAACATTGTTTTTAATAATATAATTTTTTTAAATTTCATTTAATTATCTCTAGTTTCTTTTTCTCTATTTCATTAAAATACATTCGCAGTTTACTAATTTAGTACAATTGGAAAAAAAATTTGACGTACGTACAATTACTATCAATCAAGCCAGTTAATCAAAGTAAATAAAAAGCAAACGAGCGCTAACATATTCCAACAAACGTTGCAAAATAGAAAACAGTAAATTAAGCGCGCCTTATCAAAACAAGCGCCAAAAGCAACGGCAGAAATTACATAATTTGATTATTGTTTCATCGCCGCGATCCCCGCGCGAGCGGCGCTCGGCAAAAAGCCATGAGTCATTGGAGTCGAAAAGCGAGGCGAAGCGTACACATATCCCCCGAAAAAAAAGGCCCCTTATCTCTCGAAATAAACGTACCGTGCGAAAGGCACCGGCGGCGATAGTACCCCGATAAGCCCCCGTGCGCGCGCGCATTGGCTCACCGCCTTTCCACATCGCTCGGCTTTTCCGCGCGAGCATTATGCGCTCGCCTCGCGCATAAATTATCAAATCGTTTCCGAATCCCCGCGCGCCGCGAATAAAACAATCTCGCGAGCCCCATAAATCTGTCGGGGCGCGAGGGGCTCGCTCATATCCGCGCGCGAGCCTCCAATCGCCTACGTACGTACACACACGTATAAGTATATATAAGTACATGTGCACGTAGTCACGGAGGCGCGGATCGTGGACCAGCGGGGCTTGCGCAAGGGTTGCGCGTGGGACTGCGGGCCGGCGGAGCGCCCGTATAAATGCGGACGGACGGCTGCGCGGAGGCGACAGAGCGCGAGGCTCCTTTGCCTGTCCGCTCAGCTGTCGTCTCTCGCGGGCAAGGCTTTTTTCTGCTTTTTTATTCTGCGGTGGGTGTGTATGTGGAGCGGCCTCTTTTTTTTTTAATGGGAATCGGTGATCGCTGAGGTGTGGGGAAACGGATAGATTTTGAAATTGAATTTTTTTATTTAAATGATGGTTTGCGCTACGCGTAATCGTTTATTTATGTAATATCGACCTTTCCCTGCCTCGTTGTGCAAGGTATTGATGAATTTATTATTGTTGGTGGATGAAACGCTTATTTTCAGCCGGCGCAATTTTTCATTTCAATCGACGGAGTTTAATTATTGGCGGTTTGCGTTTTTGTTAATTTTCTTGAAATTTTACATGCAGGTGAATTTGAAATTCGTTTAAGAGTTATTCACGCTTTTACTGTAATATTTATTGCTTTTCATTATTTAAGTCATTTGTAGTAGGATGTATGCTGCAAGTCCATTGTTTTTTTTTTTTAGAACAGCTGCACGAGACGGTTGTATATCAATAATATAAATTAGATATTTTGTTAAAAAAAATAGTGTAACGTAATTTATTCTCATAAATTTGAAAAAATTAATTTGCTGTGCTGAATAAAAAGACTTATAACCAATTATGATTTTAAATTTATTTTTTTAGTCTTTAATTTAACAAGATTTTATACTTTATACTTACACAATTTTTTATTATTTTGAACAATATTTCAACATATATTATTACCTCTTCGTATTAATTTTATTCGATTTTTATTACGAAATAATATTTCCAGTTCAAATAAATTTAAAACGTTCAATTAAAATTTTATAATTAAAAACTATACTATCAATCGCAGTGCACTGAATTGATATAAATGTCAATATCAAAACAAAGAAAATACGAATTTATTACGAACATTTTAGAAATAATAAAATAGCATTTAAATTTGTAAGACCGTTGAACCCGAGTCATTATTACGACTGGCTTAACCAATGGCACTCATTGAAAGCGTAATCAGTCATTCAACTTGACTGCTTATTTCCGATTGGCTGAGCGTCCTACCGACCGAAGTGTCCGAGTGTCCAGCTGAGCGTCCCTAACGAGCGAACTCCTCTCGAAACAGGAAAAAAAAAAGAACGCAACGAAAATTCACCTCCCCCGTGCGATGCAATAAGCATTTTTTCCACACTCAAATTAATTACCGAAAAATGTTAATGGGCCACTCCGGGAAATCGTCTCCGTTCGGGCGATAAGCGCGGGGCGCGCGGAACACCGGCCCCCGTTAGAAAAAGCGCCGTAAAATTTACAATAACAGCTGGCGCGTCGCCTTTTTTTTATCCCCTAATACCCGGGCCCTGCAGTAAACTGTCCGCGCGGCCATCGAGGGTCATTAGGAGGTGCGCGCATTGCCCGGCCGATAACGGCGCGAGCTTTTCTCCCCGAAAAGCGTTGCGGGCCCGCGAGCGGGAGGCGAGATAAAGGCACTTAAAAGGAGCCTCTCGCGGCTCTCTCTCGGGGGAAGAGCGGCTTAAATCAGTGGCTCGCTCATAAAGTTCGCCGGCCAGCACGGGGTAATGCAATGTCCGGACGTTAATTTAAAACGGCGGAGATAACGACGCTTCTGGCGCGTGCTTCAATTATTGTTTGTTTCTTTGTACGGCCTGCTGATGGGGAAGTTTCTTATTTATACCTCGTTTTAATACGCGAGGAATTTCTACTTTACTGGTTCTTATGGGTGTTTTCTAGTTTATTGGTACTTTGCTTATTTATTGGTTCTTGGGGAATGGGATTTTTATTATTTCATTCACCGAATCGTTCATTTTTAAATGTGCGCTTATCTATTTTTAAGTTACTCAAGTACCGATGTTAAAATTTTATAGATATTTATTAAAAATGGTTGTAATTAGTAATCAAGAAATAGTGCAATTATTGAAAAAAATTTTAAAAAATATTTAAAGCTAAATCTACGGTTTCCTGCCGAACGATTTAAGACAGATGGGTTTTTTTTTGTTTTCCGTAAAGCGATTATTCGGTGAATAAAATAATGCATTTAAATATGAACCGCTTTAAGCTCGATTAGCTTTGTTTTCACTCGACTTGAGTGGTTTTTCATTATTTCACGTTATAAAAGTATTGAAAAATATTTTCACAAAAAATGCAATTTAAAAATACTTTAAATAAATTGCAAAATATGTTCATTTGCTTCTCTGTAGGAATTTTAGAATTTAATACTCAAACATTTTAGTCTAAAACAATACAGTTCAATTTTCATATGCTACAATTTTAATCTATCGAACATTTGGCTTCGTTTGTGAATGAGAGTATAAATAAAATCTGTTTAATTAAATTTATTTTAAAACATATTCTACATGTGTATTTTGAATAATATCGTGATACCAAAACAACGAAACATCAATTCATTTTCGCAATTCAATCCAATGTACAAATAATTCATTAATTAAAAAAATAAATCATTAACTTTACAATTCCTTTTTTTTAAACATCCCGTGGTTTTTATAAATGATAGCAACCAGACACATGCTCCGAAATAAAAATTTGACAAAAGTAAAAGTGCAACAATTATTTAAAACATAAAAAAGTTTACTTCCAACAGAACAAATAAATATCGCATAATAAATACAATAAATAAATAAATAAAATAAATAAATAAGTATAAAAAAAAGAAGAGTCAAGTGTAAACAGCTAGCGTATCACTGGCATTCCCTCCTACGTCTCATTCTCCTCGTCGGTCTGCACCAGAGGCGAGTCGGTGGGGTGTTCGCCGGGTGGCTCGGTGGGCCACTTGCCGGCCGTCTGCGACTCGGTGGTCGTCGGGGCGCTGGTGACGACTATGTGCCCGAGGGTCTGGTCATCGGCGGGCGCGAGTTCCACCAGGGCGTCCTCCGACTCGTCCTGGACCTCCGGCTTCTCGTTCTCCAGAGGCTCGTCGGGCTTCGGCGGTGTCAGCTCAGTCGCCGGCACCTCCATCTCCTTCTCGCACTGGCGGCCGTAGAAGCCCAGCGGGCAGACGCATCTGAAATTCGGAGAATCAATTTAGTTCGAGAGCCTCGAGGGGGATTGCAATTGCGAGGTTATTCTTGGTGGCGCTTTTCAAAGTTACCGACGTCAATCGATCAGAGATTTGTGGTTCTTTTACTCTCTAAATCCCATTCAGTGAAATTTTCACTGTTTTAACCCTTTCGCTCCCAAATTAATTTTTTTGATGGAAAAAAATTTCTCTTTATATTTATAAATAAAATAAAAATAA
>JAXIUT010058196.1:0-10011 GCA_035586675.1 Eurytoma californica | reverse complement strand
ATGGCATGTTTTCTGCCCAATCGCCATAAAACTGAACAAATTATGGCCAATATCTCCTTAATTTTCTACAAGGGTAACCGAAATTTTTTTAGCTAAAGATCTCCAAAAATTTATTTTGACGATGTAGACCAAAATTTTGTATTGTTTTTATTAGTTAATTTAAGTAATTTGGGCAACCCTTTTAACCTCATTATTTGTTTATGAATTTGTTGATCGTTATTCATCTATCATATCGAAAATGTTTCGACTTTGATAGTATATAGATTAGGAAAATCCAACGCGCTTCACACGCTCAGATATACGAATTTATGTATCTACTAGTTAATTTGAGCGATTCGTGAAAACATTTTAACCTCGTTATTTGTTTATGAATTTGTTGACTGGGATTTGTCTATCTTATTGAAAAATTTTCGACTTCGAATTTCGATAAAGAAAAATCGATTGTTCGCCTTTTATTTTCATATAACGAATTACGCATTATAATTTTTGAGGTTAGAAAATGTATGCGAAACCTTTTTGATTTTTATCGCCATTCAATTACATATTTTCATGAACCAATCAAACAGAATTTTTAAATGCTTACAACATCCTGCTATCATTTATTTAAAGAGGATAATTTTTAAGAAGATGATCACAACTGATCTTCCATCTGCGAATATAGTTTTCATCAAAATACATTTAAATGAAATGCTTTCAATAATTAACAACATTATTGCATTCATTATTCTTCTATTATCTCCTTTTAGAAAATATAGGTATACATACATACGTAACAAGATGTTAATTCCAGCGAGGAAATCTTAAAATTCACCGATAAATTACGACTCGTTGTATTAGCAATTTAAATGTCGATTGGAGGATCGAGCGCGGCAAAGTCAAAACACCAGCGGCTTCGGGAGGCGCGTGAGAGGCCGTAAAATCCGAGAGCGAACGGGGCGACGCACGCGATGCGCCAACATCAAAACCACCGCGAGGCCAAACCGCGACGCACGAAAACACCGTAAACTCGAGGAGATAACAAAGATAGGCGCGCGCAAGCCGATGAAAGCCCGCGCCGTAAAGTCGACCCCCCGCGCGCGCCCAGTTTATACGCGCCTCTCCCGTAAACACGACGGCGCGGGTATTCGAGCACGGTATCGAGCCCTAATAGAATTTGATCGGGTGGCGACGCCGTCGCTTTTGCGAAATTATGATCGGCGATGCAGGGATTGGCCTAAATGTTATACCGTGCTGATTATTTAAGGTGGCTGTGTAACCAAATTTTGACTAGGCATTTTTTTTTATTTTGTAAAAAGATTATTTAACTCTTTAGAAACTTAACGTAACCATTATAGCTAGAACAAATTTTCAGTGAGAAAAGATTAATTTTCAATAATTCAGTGGTTTTATTGCACTCTAAAGAGTAAAATCTGAACAAAATTTGAGCAAATTGGCAATTTTTTATTTTAGTAAAGAGTAAAACGCAGGTTTTACCAGTTACAAAATGGAATATAGGAGTTTGACACTTTATAAATAATGATTTACTGATTTTACCCTTTTGAAAACGATAAATATATGCTAAGAAAAGCTGTTCCTCTTTGCAAAGTTAAAAAAGTAGGTTATAATCTTTATGATAAGTATAATTATATAAAATAAATCTTTGAAAAGGTGATAAATACATTTGATCTTTTGTAAAGTAGAAAACGTATATTTTAATCGTTTTCAAAAGTGCAAAATCAGTAAATCGTTATTTATGAAGTGTCAAACTCCTATATTCCATTTTGCAACTGGTAAAACCTGCATTTTACTCTTTAAAGTAAAATTAAAAAATTGTCATTTTACTCAACTTTTGTACAGATTTTACTCTTTAGAGTGACGGTTTTTCTTTTTTATAAAACACGTGTTTCCTCGGCTTCTGTTTTTTACTTCTTTAAAGTAGACCATGTGCATTAGAAATTAATTAATCGGGCAGCGATTTTAAATTTTGGAAGATCTGTTATATCGGAATAGAATGGCTTGAACACCTTTCTGTGTTTCATCGGCGGTTTATACTTTGTTGTTTATGGGATATAAGTGATAAACAAACGTTTTCAAATATTTTAGAATAAATAATAATTTTTTAACATTTTAGAATAAACTAAAATGGTAAAAATTTATTATAGATTCTAAAATTCTTCTGGCCAAGCCATTTTATTATATTGTATTCATCGAAGCTCTGAGAATTATTTGGCCGGGGTAAAATATGGCAGTCTCATGCATTTAGAGAAAAAAAACACATTATATCGAGTTTTAATAATAATCGAAATTTAATAATAATCATCGAAATCACTTGAAAATTGGTAAAGAATTTCACGAAATGAGTACAAATAAAAGTACGAATGCAAATTTGATCCATTTGAATATAAAAGAATTATTTTTTTTGTAAAGTTAATGAAATGAATTAAATGCTCTACTTATAAATTTGCTTTGAAGAAAATTTAATAACAATCTACTGCAGTGAAATAAATTAAATGCATCACGTACAAATCCTCTTTAATGAAAATTTAATAAAAATTTGTTGCAACGAATAAGCCGACTGCCCTGTGTTTAAAAAGAGAGTCGAGAAGCAGATGGGGCGATTAGAATTGGATCGTTTAATCCTAAACAGACCATAGAGCTTGGATAATGACGAGCATTGATTCCGTTACGAACGAAGTTAAATGCACTGGTGTTAAAGCGTAAAATATTACCGTGTGTATAAAAGCCAATTATAGCATCCGATGGCTACCATAGTTCGTTTGTATGTGTATCAATGAGAATTTAAGATTTCATTCTGCGCGCGATATAATAAATTTTCAGTATACTCCCATTGAATATTTCATGATTCATTTGAAAAAAGCGCACACAACAGGTACGACCCGAGATAACTCGGAGTGAAATATCTATTTATTTAAAGCTACACGAAAGGCGCGCTAATTATACGGAGAAGATATTACGTATTAAAAATTATCTTGATAAAGCCGTAACGGTGAATTACTTTTCACGCAATGAAGATATCGCAATAACCATGGTAATGTGTGTGTCTGTTAATGATTTTAATATGTCTAGTTTTAATTGTAAAAAGTAATTGCTAATGTACGAGTGCAATGCAGTATCTCAAAATAACATTAACCAGTTAAGTCGATTGTTATATATGCTCTAGTTACACATTTATCGTTTTAATTTATTTTTCATTTATTTAACCTTTAGGTATGTAAATTTTTTTAGTACCCGCCCTTTCATTCTACGTTTCTCTTGCTTATCCAATTCAATAAATTTACTTAAAAAGAAACAGTTTTCACCGACTGAGCGGTCCCTTTTCAAATCGATAAAAGTTGATAACTTTTTATGTCTTTCGGCTGCTGAAAAATTAATTCGCTTTAACGTAGTTCTTAGCCGACTATGCGAGTCAAGTAGAGGTTTACTTATAACAGATAATTTTAAATAAATTTCAATAGAATTTAAATTATTATAATGATTTCTAACCTCACCTTAGACGAATGTAAATATATTTTTATTAATTTTATAGAATTTCAAAACATTCAATTGAGTAGCTTATCAATGTAAACTCTATAACTGTATATATCGTCATGCGACCGAATTACTTCTTTTAGGAGCAATAATAGAAAAATTACGTGGTGTATCTACGGATTGATAGAGTGAATTCAAAACATTGTAACCTGTTTTTGTGTCAATTTTGGTTAAGTTCTTGAATGTAGTTTATTTTTTATTCGCACGCAAAGCGGCTATTTTCAATGTCCGTTTCATGAACCCGTGTTAAAAATCGTATATATTTCAAGAACTAGATGAACAATCAGCCTCAGATTTTGCAGGCTGACTCATCATTACATAAACTAATTCGTGCAAGTCTTGAATAAATCGATTTACCTAAGAACTACCTTCAAACGAAAAAAAAACACTACTTCGCGTTTTATTACACGGAATAGCTAAAGATTATCGATAAGACATAATCGAAGTAACTGATTCTTTTTTACGGGTTCATGTTTAACATAATACATTCCTGCATAATGCGGTGCTTCAGGTGTGTACCCTAGCAAATAGCGAAATCCCATCAAAACTAACCGAAAGTATCGCGTTTCAAATCACGTGTAACAAAACTCGCACGAACCGCAGACACGTTTACATCCACTCACGGAAACCGCTACATACTGGAACACGCACTTTCTCACTCTCCCTTTCTCTTTCCCTCATTCTAACGGGCGCCGTAGGAAAAATGCATCGATGACAAGTGACGCTTGAAATATGTGTTACTCCTTTACCCGCCCCGCTACCGCCGTTCTGAAATATGAGCGTATAAATTTAAAGTTAAGATTTATAAATAATATTAGTCGGTGCACTGAGGAATCCTAAAAATAGTGAAATACAGCCTCCGAGAGATATATTAAGTTCGGCCCGGGAATATCCATTCACGTCTACTTAAAAAGTAGTTTCTTCGCCTTTCGGCTATCAATTGCCGCCTACCACGGAAATGGAAATTTCTCGCATTTAATTACCGTCGCGTTCGAAAGTTTCATTAAAATTTGTTAAAAAAAATAAATGTTTTTCCTCGACTGCCAAAAGGTCGAGCCTCTATAAAAGAGACTGATCGTTCCGGTGACTTGGTTTTCAGCTACTGGTTCCGAGCAACAGGGAAATGCTTATAGCCAACTGCGTAAGTTAAGAAAGAAGAACTTTACTTACAAAAGAGGATTATACATAAATTTTAATAAAATCTAAATTATTCTAATGATTTTTAACACCTTTAACAAATATAAATTTTTACAATAATCTTGTATAATTTTAAAACAACTGACTAGGTTATCAATTTAAACATTTTATCTATATACATCGTCTTCTTTTATGATCAATAACAGAAAAACAAGGTGGATCTCGCACGGATTAATAGAGTGAATATAAACCATTGTAACCTAATTTTGTATCAAGTTTTTGAGTGTTTTTATTTCTTTCAAATGCACATACAAAGAGTATTTTTTTCATTATCGCCATATAAACCTGATATGATCCTTTAATATGATAGATTTAGCATGTAATAAACTATATAATTTTGCTGAAAGTTTCTCACAATCTCTCAAAATGTGGAAGAGTGAAAAACCACTCGAAACGATAACTCAGCCAATCGAAGCTCGAGTTTTTTCTGAAAAAGGGTGATTTTTCACTTCAATAGTGATTTTTTGAATTTTTCACTCTTCTATATCATGAGAGAAGTCTTGAATAAATCGATTTACCTAGCAACTTTCTTAAGAATGCAAACTACACTAAAATCGTCAAAAAAATTTGTTGTGCCTATTTTCTTATAAAAAATCTCGTAAAAAATGACCTACAACAAAATTCCACACCACAAACCTTTATATTATTAAGTACACTATAAATGAATGATATCTTCAATAGTAAGTACCAAGATGAAATATTTGATCGCCAGCACTATTTTGAAAACACTCAATTGGTCGAAATGGAAATTTCTCGCATTTAATTTCCGTCCCATTCGAAAGTTTCATTAAAATTTGTTTAAAAAAAAACTAAAGAAGCGTACGTTTTCTCCCGACTGCGAAAAGGTCGAGCCTCTATCGAGGCGGCTCATCGTCACGTGCGGGCGACCCGTGCGATAGGTGCCGATTAACAGTCGCTTAACGCCGCCAAACGAGACGCGTAAATAATACGGATAATCGGATTTTCTCCGCGCGGACTTCTCTCCCTCCCCCTCCCGGGGTAATGCCATACGTACTCTATCTCACGGAGAGGAGCGACGCACACACGTGCGCGCCGGTCCCGGGAGATCGAGATGAAGATTGCGGCCGAATGATAGACGGGGCACCGGGACGCCGGTAATTGAAAGTACGGAAAAGAGAGGCCTCGGCTTTGTGGATGCTAACGGGATCGATCGCGGGCTGTTCGGCTTGCTTAATTTATCGGCGCTTATGGGAGAGGCGCGCGCGCGTTCTAATGCGTTGCACCGGCCCGGTGAAACTTTCGATTTTTTTTTCTTCAACGACGTCGTCGTTGTTAAGCCCGCGGCTCTCTCGCCACCCGGAGTCCCGGAGGAGAGGAGCCACTTTGCGCGCTTGCAACACCGTGTCGACGCGCAAAAGTTGACGGGATTTTCGGAATCCGCTAGGGAGTTTTCCGAGGCTTGATTTTCAGATGCTGGGTAGTCTGTGCTGTAGGGAGATTCTTGAGATTCTTACAATATTTAAAACAATTGAGTAACATACGCTCTATAATAAGCAGACCCAAAAGGTTTGCTTTAAGGTAGTTCTTATAGGTAAATCGATTTATTTAAGACTTTCGGCAAAATTAGTTTATGTAATGATGAATCAACCTGCAAAATCTGAGGCTGATTGTCCATCTAGTTCTCGAGATATAACGATTCAAACCCTGGTAGAAATTTTTCGCCTACTAGCCAGTGGCTAGCAGCGGCTGGCTAAAAACTCGCTAAAAACATAACTGGCTAACCACTGCTAAGCGTTTCTACTAGGGAAGTTACGATTATTAACACGGGTTCATGTGGAGGACATTGAAAAAAGCCGCTCTGCGTGCGAATAAAAAAAACTACATTCAAGAACTTAACCAAAATTGACACAAAAACCGGTTACAATGTTTTGAATTCGCTCTATCAATCCGTGCCAGATGCACCACCTAGTTTTTCTGCTATTGCTCCTCAAAAAAGTAATTCGGCCGCATGATGGTATATACAGTTATAGAGTTTACATTGATAAGCTACTCAATTGAATGTTTTGAAATTCTATAAAATTATTAAAAAAGTATTTTACATTCGTCTAAGGTGAGGTTAGAAATCATTATAATAATTTAGATTCTATTGAAAGTTATTTATAATCATCTTTTGTAAGTAAACCCTTACTTGACTCGCATAGTCGGCTAAAAACTACGTTAAGTGTGGACAATACTCGACAAACATTAAAAAATCGGTTATTTCGGTAAAAAATTTCTTAAAATTTGACCTACAAAACTTCTCTCATAATGTAGAAGAGTGAAAAATTCGAAAAATTACTTTATTGGAGTGAAAAATCACTTTTTTCAGAAAAAACTGAATCACTTGAAGCTCGATTGGCTCAGTGATCACTCGCTTCGAGTAATTTTTCACTCTTCCACATTTGAGAGTTCATATCGCAAATCAGTACAAGGAGATAAAAGCTTTTACAGCCTAGCGGACCGAAAATACAACTTTCCGACCTAGGTCGTTTTCGAAAGATTGCATTTTCGGCCTCCCTAGGCTGTAAAATAGTATACATACCTAGCCCTGTGTAATAAAAAAGCCTCAGATCACATGCTTGTCTATCTCGGCTTCGCCTCGATCGACAATTACATGTAATCTGAGACATTTATTATTATACAGGGTCAGGTACGTAATATACTATAATGAACATTGCAATAGTCAATTTTATTGTTCAAACAGACTGACATTTTAGCAAAAAGTATACAATAGTTTTTTTGTAAATTTACTAAAGCCATAGTAATAGACGTTAAAATTCCAACAACTTTTCAAAGAAACTATTCGATTGAAAGTACGTGGATGAAACATTTCATCACCAACACTATTTTAAAAACGCTCATTTTTTACAGTTCGAAGTGGATTTTATCTATCTATACTATAAAAGAGTATTGGAAGGTATACTTTGGCTAATTTTTTTAGTATTTTACTTCTTTTTTGGTAAAATATTTTTTATTGTGTATATTACAAAAAAAAAAAATAAATAAATAGCAAAATCTCGAACAGTCTCCTTTCCTAAATTTATTGTTAGAGTCTTTATAAAATTCTTAAAATGATTTTCACACTGAAATGAAAATAATGTAAGATAAATAGGGAGAAATTTGAAAATGTGATTTATCAGGGCACTCCTAGCGAGGTGTAAATTACTAAATTACTTGAAGTGTAAAAAAGTGTTGCGGTGACTGAATAATTATAACCATAAGCAAATATTTGTGTAACAATCCTTGTTTAAATAATTAATAAAATTTCTAAAACTTCTTTTTCAAACACTTTTTCAAATGTCGAAATTATGATTTTTACATTATATAAAATGTATAAAGTACTTATGTCCAAACCCTTTTAATTGTGTATCTCGGAAACTTTAATTTACGTTAAATAAAATATTAATTATCCCTACTATACTACCATCTTTTTTTATTACACTACTATATCATTATTATTATAAGAACTGCATAAACAGTTTTTAAATTTAAACTTGTAAATGAATTTACTGATATTAAGGAAATTTAAAACTTCATTTGCGAAGTAAAGTTATACCATTCATTTTAATTTTAGTTGAAAAAACTGCTTTAGCTTCGCCTTAGCATAAAATTTCACGCGAAGCGGGCTTACATCTCCGGAAATGCTTTCGACGCTTCCATTCCGTTTTCGCGTGTCCGTGTCAAATTCTCATTCTATCGCTCACTTTGCACCTACTCTCATTTCTCCTCTTTTCGCGCGAATTTATTCTCTTGTTCTCCCCTTTATCTCCTTTGTCCTTATCCTTGCGCTTTTGCGCTTTCGCGTGTTTCCACGAAAAATAACGAAAAGAAAGGCAGCCGCATTCCTACCCACTTCCCGAAGCACATTCCAAAAGAAAGTAACTTATTTTTTTAATAGAGAGAAATTCGATCATTTCTATGTCTCTATAAATTACCCACCCAAGTGAATCGATTATTCATCGATCGCATTGAAGACGTACGTTAAATGCACGACGATTATGTAAATCCTAAAATCAATTAACGTCCGTTTCGTGAAATACGAGATTCCCATGGCTTTCCAAGGCGCGTGAGACAATGCGGCACCTGTTCTCACAGCGCGCGCAACGCGCGTCGATATTACCGCGGCCGTAATTTTCTTACGCCATTAAACGGCGCGGGTATATCACTGGTTATCAATCGCGAAGCTCGGCCAAGCCCGGCACTTGAGCGCCTCGCGGACCGTCTTAATTATCGCCGATGCTCCCCTTATCAATCAATCAATCTCGGTTTTCGCTTCCGCTCGGCGCACGCGGGGGCGTATCGCCTCGAAAAATCGCGACGCCGCTTTTTAATCCCGGCGGTCACGCACACGCGCGGAGGTGCTCGCGTGCCGGCGCGACGAGGCGCCCGAGTTTCGACGGCTCCGCGCTGCGGCCTGCTGGATGTCGTCCAATTGTCTCCCGTCCGTGAAACGAGTTCTCTCCGTCTCTAAATATGAAAGTGTGAACTTCACTTAGAAAATGTAAACTTGTGAACTTCACTTAGAAAATGTAAACTTGTGAACTTCACTTAGAAAATGTAAACTTGTGAATTTCACTTAGAAAATGTAAACTTGTGAACTTCAATTAGAAAATGTGAACTTCACTTAGAAAATGTGAATAGTGACATATTGTTTGTAAAAACTCGATCACTTATTCAATATGTATACGACTTTTCACATGCAATATGTCATTATTCATATTTTCTAAGTGAAATTTTACATTTTCAGATTTACATGGTTCGCAGGTATCTTTTCCGATTTTTCGACCGGTTAAGGGGTGCATTACTTCTTCTCTAAATCGGAAATTGTGAAATTAATTAAGAAAATGTGGAGTGACATTTTTTTACATGAAATTTTGTTCACTTACTAAGAGTGTGTCAGACCTACGGATCAGTGATTTCGTCAAAACTGTGGGAGGAGAGTTGGACGTTATAATGTTATTAATTTTCAATAGTATGATAAAGTTTAGTATTGCTTATAACTATCTCTATCTAGTACACACTTACTTTTGTACATGATTCTGACAAATCGTACGAAAAGTTAAAGTGAAAATGTAAAATTTAAGCCTTGTTACATTAATGAATCTTAATTTGTTCCAAAATTATCGATAATCAAAGATAAAACTCAACAATGCTTGAAACTTTTTAATATAATGCACTAATTTGAAGACATTCTTTAATTATCAATTTCTTTTAATGGAATTTACATTTCTTAATGTAACAAGGGTGAAATTATAGATGTTCACTTTAACTTTTTATATAATTTGA
>JAXIUT010058163.1:0-10014 GCA_035586675.1 Eurytoma californica | reverse complement strand
GAGAGAGAGAGAGAGAGAGAGAGAGAGAGAGAGAGAGAGAGAGAGAGAGAGAGAGAGAGAGAGAGGAAAAAGAGGAGGGGGATACGAGCGATAAAAATCGGCTCGCGCCACGTAATATCGCGTTATGCCGGAGTTTATCTATTCAGGACGGGACGCGCCTATCGACTGGAAAATAAAATTACGAGGCGGACGATGGCAGGCGCCGGGGTAAATATGTATTAAATTCGTCCGCGAGAAAGCGACGGCGCCGCCCCGGGAAAATGAGGAAAAATGTTGTATCGGGAATTGAAAGTGGCGCGACGAGTAATTTAGAAAATTTGAATTTCCACCCTCGTCCTCGGCCCTCTCCCCGCTACGCTTGGCTCTGCTCTGCTCTTTTATCCGGCGAGGACGAGAAATTTATTCCGATCGCAGAGCCGGCGATATTGTGATTCGCTGTATGGTGTATTTGGTAGATTAGCTGCGTGAGACGATAATTGAAAGGTGTAACGATTGCCGATGTTATCAAAATTCATTAAATTGATTTTTTTACGGTTTTTATAATGCCCGCGTAGTATGTAAGAAAAGGACTTATCTTTTATTAATGCGTTTTGTTTAATACTGTTTTTATGGTAGTTTCATCATTTTTTTAAGATTTATATTTTTTGAAATTAAGTAAGTGTACAGTATAGAGTAGAATAGAATAGTTTGTTAATGTAAATTTCATGTTTTTACTACTTCATGTACTTTACTAATACATAAATAAATATTTGATACTTTAAAATATATGTTTTATTTATTAGTCATATCATAAGTAAGTCTAAAAAGGAAGAAGAAAAAAGAATATGCACTTGTGCGATATCACAGTCAGGTGATTAAAAACTTATAATACTAATTAGTGAGTCTAAAAATCATTATAGTATGTTGTAGAAAAAAATCTTTACAATTATTATTTTTGGAGTAAATTTTCCTTCTGATTTGAAAAGAAAAATGTGACTGACTATTAGGAGAGAAAAATTTTTTTTATAAATGTGTTAATGTCTGATCGAACTCGGAATAATCTACTTGGTATAAATGAAGTATCAAATTAAATTATGAAGTACCTCATAAAGATATACAAAGTTAGAACTGTAGAAATTATAGAGATGGAAATCACACAACTTTATCCATTCACTATAAATTGAAATGCAAAGTACCAGAAATAATCACTACTAAAAAAGCAGAAGAGTGATAAAATTGAATATTTCTAAAATGTTTTATAAAATTACTTCAATTTGTAAAACACGGAGATTTAAAGATTATTATTTTTTTAGCTTTTTTTTTAAATTTTAGTAAAACTTTACACTTGTTATAAAATCTTATATAAATTTGGATTAAATTGTGTTAATACTACTTATTTCTTAAACTTTTCTAAACTGTTAAAATATATTCAAAACTTTTAATAAATTTGAAACTCTCCCAGTACTCACCGTTTAAAGTATTTTCTTTTCTTTTAACAAAGTTTTATTACTTATAATAAAATATTAAAGTGTCGAAAGTACCGCGCTCCGCGAAACTTAACGAACTCTCTACAAACTTAGTAAAGCACCGCTAATTTATTTTACTCGAGCAGTCCACCACCTGAAAAAAAAAAAAAAAAAAAAAAAAAAAAAAAAAAAAAAAAAAAAAAAAAAATTGTTATCATCCCAACCGGTGTACCGAAGCTAGCGTCGTCTCTCGTCCTTAGCGAGGGAATTTCGCGCAGTAAACTCGTCGCTTTAATAGCCGGTGTTGCCCTGCGCGCCTGCCGAATCGAGTAACGGGGGGTACCGCTTTAAAAAGCGGCGCGATAAAGTTCGCCCGAGGGCCGGCGCGGACACAATGTCGGGGCTCGCGCAGTCCATTTCGCATCTTGATGGGTTATTCCGTGGGCGCCGCAGGCGCATACGCGATAAGAAAACCGAGGCGCGAGTGTGTTTATCGCCCCCCCCCAGCCCCCCACCCACCGCCACTTTCGGACGGCATTATGCGAGCTTGCGGGAGCTTGCAGGAGCACCGGTGCTTCGATTAATTTTGTTAAGAGCGCAACGTGCTTAGCTGGGCGATTTTTATCTGTTCTATTCCTTTTATCTTGCAAGTAGTCATTGCAGTCGTAGCATTTTTTTAAACGTGATAATTTAATCTTTACTGCGTTCATTGATTAACAGATTAGCGGAAGTCGTATTTCTCTAATACTCATACATAGTGTTTTATTAAAATTCCTTACTTAATAATCATTTATTATAGTCTAAACATTATTGATTATTCAACTCAAATCTTTTTCTGGAGTAAGTAGTATCAGGCGAATCTGGTCAGACATTGCAATATACGTTAATGAAATGATTCCTTCCTAAGAAAGCTTTATAATAGTAAATTTTTTAGTTTTTATCAAAACATTGTAGAAATGTTTTTTGAACTAATTTTGATAAAAAAAAAATAGTTTTTTTTAGAAAATGTCTGTTGGATGTATGTATGTGTCATTGTGTACGCCTAGGTCTCAGATTCTACTTAATTTATTTTAATCTATAAAAGCTCATCTTTTTTGTGCGAGTTAGGGACAATTCTTTTTTTTCTTTTATTGGTTTTTTTTTAAATCGATTTTTCGATTTTTTTATAATAATTTAAGTAACGATTTTTTAAATTTATCCTAAAATCTCTTATTAACTCATATCCTCAAGTTCATTCGGAATTTGATGCACACGTGTCGCTAGTAAATGCAATGATAAGATATTTTCGTACTTAATTTAGGGTATAATAATTTGATGTGTACGTATCTTATTTCTCATGTAAATAATTGACTTCCGATACGGAACTATTGAGTTAGTCGTGCTTGTATTACATATAAACTGAATTCTGCTAATATACTTTCACGTTACTATAATCATATCTTCATGAATAGAATGATGATTGTGTCTCCACTTCGGTACCACCATTATTAATATAATTTTTGTATGTACATGATTAAGGTAAAGCAATAATCAATACTAACAAAATTTTGTTCTCTTGAGAAAATCACGCTTATTGTAGTAGTAAAATTATTTACAAAAACTTCATAAGAAGAAATATTAATTAATCTCCTAACTTAGTTTATTAAAATAAAAAAATAAAAAAATTTAGCGTAATTCGAAAAAAATTGGTTACAATCGCTTATTAACAAATATAATAGCAAAAATCTACTTACCATCAATAAAAAAAGTCGAAGATATATTTAACAAATTAGCAAATACATCATTTACGGCTATAAACCTTATCGATCCATTGCTGACATGAAAAGCCCTTCGTAGCCCTTCATCGTTGATATAAATGTCGGCGCTTATCGAAACAATCAAAAGTACAAAAGGCGAGCGTTCCCCAAGCGGCGTGGCGTTTAATTAAAACAAAACCCGTGCGATTGCCGACGTTGAAATTCACCTCGAGATCGACTCCGTGGCGCTTTTAACGGACCTTAAAATTTCCCGTGAGTGCCGCTTCCGGAGGGGGCACTTCCGCGATTAGGCACGAATGATTCGGCCGGTTTCCAGGCACGACCCCGGCTGAAAGGAGTTTTTGGGATAAACTCGCTTTTTGTAGCGCCGGCGAAGTGGGTGAATAAAAGACTGATAGATTGCTCGCGGCGGCTTTAGGTGAAGGTGCAATTTGACGGAAGTGGCTAACAAATTTATCGGTAGTTTTTTTTTACATCGATAGGCGTTCGGAGTAATAGGGGAATTACATTAAGCAACTAGGGTGTAATTTGTGTAAATCGAAGTTTTGCGTATTATCTACGAGGAAAAAAATAAACTACATACGTTTGATTTATTTCTTTTACGATGAAAAGATACAAAAAAATAAAACGTTAATGGAAATTTTGTGTTTAATTAAGTAAATTACACGAATGAAACGCAGGGAATGTATTTATAGGGACAACCGATTTGTGTATTTAGGTCAGCCAATTTTGAACAGTGTAGGTGATTGTCAAATAGTAACCTTTGTTTAAAGAGGTCAAAGTAACCAGTAGTAGTCAAAGTCTCTGTTTATAGTCGATATAAGAGCCCATCATTTTAATTTAATAGTCTTCGTGTACTATAAATAATTTAAGTAACAAAATACATGTTTAATGTAAAAAACTAAATTATAGTTTAAATGATTCTTACGAGATCGTTTCATTTATTTACTCCTTCAACATTAAAGACATAATCGTAAAACTTCATGTTTATTGTTTTTATTCGTTTAAAATAAAATGTAACATCAAACACTATTCAAAACAGCAGAAAAATCAGTGTTCAAAAAGGATCGGATCACATTTGGATAAATAAAATAGTCTTATATACAAAAAATTATCGGTACCTTTAAGGTCGATAGGATTTTAACGGTAACCTTGACTTTGAGTCTTAACCTTAATTTTCAAGGTCATTTGAACCAACACATATTTTTTAATAGAATGAACGTATTTTAATAGAATGAATTTTTTCTTTCATACTTCAAAAGAAATTGGGAAATTTGACGTCCAAATATGTATCAAGGTCAAAGTCAATGTCACGATCAGATGCCCCCCTCTAAATTACCCAACAATTTTATCTAGAATTTCTCTTTTATGTTTCGTGCAACATAAAAATATAATCCAGTGGAAATTTAAACAGAAGAAATCCTGATGTACCCCGTTCATTTATATTACCTAATCTTTTAAATGATTAAACACAGATGTTATTACACACATCGAATTTTCTTTTGATCAGCTCGTAATTCAACCTTTATAGGAATATTTTTAGTAGATGCTTGCGGGTGGGTAACCGGGGTCAATGCCCCAAGTCCAACTCGGCAACACCGATCGATCGATCGCCGCTTACCGGAAGCCCTCGTCCTTTTCTTCCGCCTTATCCTATCTTCGGGGCAATCGCCTCGGAATTTTATTACGCAGTTTCACGCGGAAGTCTCGCGATTTTACGGTCGCGGAAAATTAAACGCCTCCACGGCGGTTGATTCGCATTGGCGCGGACTCCGTTACTTTCTTCCTCTAACCTCGGCCGAGAAGTTTTCTCGCACATAAATTTCTCGCGAGTCGCTGGGCTTCGCGGATAAATGCGAGTGGACACATGCCTCCAATTGAATTAAGGTCGAGTCGATCGGATGGAAAAAATTCCTGGCGCTTGCGAGAGAAATATTGCGCGACGATTGTCCCGCTGTTTAAACAAATGGAAAATAGAAAATTTCCCGACTGCTTTTAAATGAGTGTTTTCCTCTTTGTCCCGGGCGATTTTTCTTGGGGAATTACGGGAAAGTGCAATCATCATTAACGTGAGCATCGCCTTGAAAAGTTCAGAGGGGGGAATGTAGGAAATTGGGTTAAAATTGGAAGAGACGCGGCAATTAAAGGAGATGGCTTCTTTTGGTAGAAAAACTCCACTAATTTCGACTAAATATTCATCTTATTCATGTGAATGTGCCGTTACTAATTAAAAGAGTGCGTTACTTTTTTACCTGCTTAGACTAGGTAAAGTAACATCCTCCGCATTCACTGTCATTTTAATTTGCATTATGTGACCGTTTGAGGTGCAAACTTCATTAACATCGTTATTGCAGAAACTGCAAAAAATTTTAATGTTTTAAGACACGATTTAATTATGTTTAAAAAATCGTAACTATTTTATACACTGAAGAAAACTTAGTAATTTCAGTTAAATAATTTCTTTGAATCCACTATATATTTCTTTAAAACTACTAAATACTTTAGTTTCAAAAAAAAAAGTTTAATTAATTCAATGAAATATTTACATGATTAAAAATTTACTTTTTTTATTTACATCATTTAATTATTGGATTATTTAAGGAAATTTTTTTTGTTCCCTTCCTTCTGATACTTATATTATTTTATTAAAATTCCTCAATAGTTATTATAGTCTAAACAGTGATTATTCAATTAAAATTTGTTTCTGTACTAAGTAGTTTCAGACGAATCCAGTCAGACATTGCAATATACTTTCATTAATTGCTTACTTCCTAAAGAAACTTTGACTAGTAAATTTTTGAGTTTTCACCATTTTAGAAATATTTTTTTAACTATTTTTGATAAATAAATTTTGTTTTTAGAAAATGTTTGTCTAGATGTGTGTAAGTGTGTGTACGAGTGTATAGGCCTAGACCTCAGCTTCTTCTTAATGGATTATCAATGATTCATTTTTTTTTGTACAAGTTGGGGACAAAAATCCTTTCTTATTTTGATTCGTTTTTTGGAAATCCATCTTTCTATTTTTCGATTATGGTTTTTTAGTGTTTTTACTGATTTCGCTTAAAAAATCAATTTTTTTAAAATGCATCTGAAAGTGCATAAAATTACCACTTATTTTTCTAACTTCTGTTAATTACCTTCACGACAATCATTCTTCTTCTCAAAAACATTATATTTACATGCGCTCACATAACACCAAATCGTTTTAAAATTATTCCGGCACTTTGACAAACAAGATCATTAATGAAAAATACAAGAAAAGCGATCGAATTACGAAATCATGATCAATTAAATATTAATCAATTGCCACTGCCTGCTACTGTACAAGCTGTGCGATTAGAGGGTAAAAACGTCCCCGTGGCGTTCGAATCGATAGGTTTATTTGCCTCCCGCGCCTCGGTCTCGGTAACGACTTTGTTAAATAAATATTGATTGCTCGAAGCGTTTCGTGCGGTACGCCTTTGCGCCGGTCGTAAATATCTTTACGCAATTTCTGCAATTGACGCGAACGGCTTCGCTCTTATCAAAAACTCCCAGACATCGATTTACACTTCGCTCTGAGTAAGCGAGCGGCCCATCATTTTTATTCGAAATCGTTCGAATTGCTGTATCGGTAACAAACGATTTAATTAATTAGGTGTAATAAAAAATTTGTTTGCATTGTTTCTAACAAATGGGGCTCAAAGACAGAGGGGAAACTTGAATTTTTCACGGATTTATTTATGCTCCGCTTTGAAATGGTCCTTCAGTTTCTATGAATGGAATTTGATCCATTGAAAGCGAATTACACTTGAACAATGAGTGGGTTGACTACGACACCGTTCCTTCGCTCGAGTGCATGTTTAAACTTGATTAAATTCGTGTCAGTCGATATTTTACAAACTAACGTAATTCTACTCTCGTAACAAATACTTCAGTAAAATTTTTTTATTTCTTTGTTTTTTTTTTAAATAAATTGAATGCAGCGATGAATGAAAGAGGATCATATTATGTATTATTTTTGTACAGGATATCTGATGTACATTGAGATTTTATTTCTGAATTGATCGACATCTTTATTTTTAGTTTAATTTTTGAAATCCTCTTTTTGGTTAATTTTACATTTAAATTTTGTTTGTACAATGTCGGAAGAAGTACCGGATAATTAATTGATTAGCAAACGTCGGCGTATTTACAGAGATAAATGGAGGTAATTAAGGTCACTTCAGGTTCTGTGTTTGAATCCAAGAATAGAGTGGTTAATGATTAAATTATTAAGATTTCCAATGTTTAACCAGCATTGTGATGTAAAATAAAAAACATTCACTTGAATATTGATCGTTCAACTGACGAAGAGAGGAGACATTTTTTTAATACTTTTTTTCTGAAGTAATTGAGCTAGTAATTAGCTCAGTAAGATAGATCCGTTAATAATTTTGTTCTATCAAATTTTAATTGTTTTTTTTATTGTTTTATTAAAATCCCTCAATCATTATAGTCTAAACATTAGCGATTATTCAATTAAAATCTTTTTCTGCAATAAGTAGTTTTCGACGAATCCGGTCAGGCATTGCAGTATAATTTAATTCTTTATTTAATAATAATAATTTAAGTAACGATTCTTTACACTAAAATCCCTCATTAACTCGTACCCTTGATATGATTCGAAATTTGATGTGTCCATTCGGCAGTAAAGTACAACGGGTTATATAAGAAAAGTAAGTAGTTTTAGAAGGATACGGTCAGGCATTGCAATATATTCTAATTTACTTCTTTTTTGAACTAATAACTTTTTACGTTTATTCTAAAATTCTTCAGGTATCTTAAATATAATTGACTAGGTACTCCAAAATCAATAAAAATCGTATAAATCAAACAAAATTCAATTTTGTAGTTATAGTTGCGAAATTTCTCTAGAAAGTTAGTAATTTTAACAAAAGTTTTTGCTTCCATACAAGGTTTGCTATTGTTCACTCATTCGATTCGATATCTTCGATTTGAAATCGTCTACTCCCTTAGACAAATAGTCAAAGCTAATTTTTAAGTCAAATTAACTTTCGACACAACCCCTATCAGCCTCAAAAAAATCCTGTGCACTAACTTCCGAAGCTGCGTACTCGGCATTTCGCAAACACCATCCAGCCACGTCAAAAAGAACACTGACTAATCCGCGCTTCTTCTTTGTTCTAATGGCAAACGAAGTGCTCCACCAGTAATAGCATCATCCCCATTGTCTAATGGGAACCGAAGCGGCTTTCAACAATGGCCAATGCATCCCGGCGGCGGGCTGTAAAGTCCATTAGATTCGCGTCGATCGCCGCGGCTAATCGCTTTACATCGCCAGAGGGAAGGGACAGGCGCGCGCAATAATCGATTGGCCTCGAAGTGTCCGGAGAAGCCGCGGAAACCCAGAAGTTTCACCCCCCCTCGGAAATAGACGTATCTCGAAAATTCGACGAATCCGAGGCGATATTCCGCCGTCGCGGGGATTTTCAAACGCTCGCGCGCGGCGTAGGTGTTTTCGGAAGATCGCCGGAGGAATGTTTGATTGGAGTTGTTCCGGGGCGGAGTGGTCGCCCGAGGATTTGTCAAATTGAACTGTGCCACTGTACGTTTTCGCTCCTGCACGGTATTCGATAGTTTCGGATTTTGGTGGGTTACTTTCGATATGCTCTATCGGGCTCTATTGTTTCGCCTCGATTGCGTTGTCAGTCGATCACTAAAATACACGCGAAATGTCGCTTTATTTTCCTTTATATTCATAAATTCAATTTTAGAGGTTTTGATTTGATAGGTTTTGTTTTTCAAATTGTGTTTAATTTTCGTAGAAAAATGTTTTCGTAGAAAAGTGACGGGTTTATTGCCGGGTATTAAAATATCAGAGGTGTGTCGACTCCTTTAAAAGGAAATCAATTTCCATCAATGTCATATAGACACGTGTTGTACTAGATATAAAATTTTAATCAATTTTTAAAAAAAATTTTCTGTTTTTGTTTTGTAATGCTATTGTAATTGTAAATAATATAGTTATTGTAATTATAAATAATGAGTTACTCTATATACCTACAGATAAATCAAGTAGTGCATACATCAGGCGAATCTCTCCCAGTAACGATTCTACTTATGTCTAAGGTTCTACCATTTTACTGATTACCATATAATAGATATAAAAAATTATGATAGTCGTTTAAAAAAAATAAAAAAATAAAAATTTGTTTGCCCTCACTTTATTAATTAAAATTATCGAACTACCCTAGGTTAATTGAATAATTAAAGCACATATCAAATCTGCCACGAAAAAAGCATTTTTGGGATTTTGCCTCGAAGAAAAGCTCATTTAGCAGTTTCGTAGTTTTTTCCACGGAAATCTCATAAAGTTTGCTTTTTTCATGCCTCTAAAAGCACAAATTATTAAAGGGACGTTTATCAGACGTTTTAGAAAGGTTTAACGTTTTTTAAGAATGTGTGCTTCAGGAAGGAAGGTCTTAAAATGTGCTTTTCTTCCCGGGGACCTCATAAAATGTGCTTTTCCTTACGAGGAGATTCTGAAATCAGCTTTTCTGGCTCGACAAATTGAATCGTCCTTTTTTTAATTAGGAGCGACAATATTATATCATAACGAAAAAAACAATCTGATAAAGCTACAAGAATTGCTTTATAAACTACTATATAGTAATTTTATTTTTTAAGCAAGTTTTAATAACACTATTTCACCAAAAAAAATTCAATGACCAGTGACACAAGGCGCACGACGCTTAATGTAGAAAGGCTCTAAGCGTGGTAAGCTAAGTTTAGTACTGCCCAATACATATACATACGAAAGTATAAATGTA
>JAXIUT010058152.1:0-10015 GCA_035586675.1 Eurytoma californica | reverse complement strand
CGACGCTGGAATTAGCGTCTTCTTCTGTTTCCTTATTATTGTTTAAACAAAATTGTTTTTTTTCGTTGTACTTTACAGCTCTGAAGAAGACGTTAATTCCAGCGTCGAAACGTCAGCTAATTAATAAATTAATTAATTTTCACTGGTTCGTCTTTTGATCATTCGAGACCTTTGTACCTCTAATAAAAAAAAATCTGAAAATCACATTTTCTCATACCAAAATCACTAAAAAGCTCGTCAAAATAATTTGAATTTTCGCGCCCGATCACCTTTAAAATCCTCGGCTATTGAAAAAAAAAAGTACAATCGATGGCAGGATTAAAAATACTCGACTAACCCACTTTTCAGCGCGCGTTCGCGCCTGGTGTGTTAGCATAATAGCGCGAGAGCAGAGCGTCGGTGAGCGCAGCTGCGCGCGCGAATCCCCGCGCGCACCCGCCGAGATACGGACACGACCCAGATGACTCGCGTTCGCGGAAATCGCCGTGGAATCCGCGCGGCCGATAAATCGGGGCCGCGGAGTCGGTGCTGCCCGGCGTGCAGTCGCCGCGGCGATCTCGTCCGAGCCGGTAATTAATGGCCGGCCGCGTGTACCGCGCGAATTCCATTGTCGAGGTGTCTTCCGCATAGAGTTATCGAGCTTTTTGTCGTACGCGGCGTGGAGGGTGGTTTTGACGGATTAATCGGGTATTTTGTGGCAGCGTTTTATTTTATTCGGAAAAGGTGTGGTGATTATTAAAGATGTTTCAGAGATGCATGCAGGATTTAGTACGTTTTAATGACCCAAATTTATTACGATGAAAATTATGGTTTAAGGAATGACAAATAATTTTAATAGAGAGATGTCACTTGCATGGACCTCGTATCACTCGACGAAATTGCGGAGCAAAGCTTCTTAGGATTTAGTTTAACACGCAATGGCTTAAAAGCTGTAAAGCTCGTGAAAGAGCAGTAGATTATTGTATGATTTAATCAAAAGAATTTTATTTATTTTTCGAAAACGTAATCAATTGTCATAGTTGTAACAAATAATGCCTCCCAATTTTAATGATTCAATTACCAAGAGAAGATTTACCAGGAAGATTTAGATTTTTATACCATAAAATTAATGCCAGAATTTCTGAAGTATTCGTGACCTAGTCTGTAAATCAGAATGTTTGCATGATTAACGGAATGTTTTACATCAAAATTATTCCACTTGCTTAATGTAATTAAACTTTTGCCTCAAAATATTATGTTACATTCTCATCTATTATAAGAGAATTTAATGTTCTAATTTAGAAGGCACACGAAAATAGAATAGTTACTCCAAATAAAATCTTCATAGTCTCTCAAAAAATGCATAATTCAATCCCTGATCTCAACACTTATTCACTCATATTACAATAGTGCACTCATCAATAACCAATAAGCTCCAAGTTACCCGGGATTTTATTCAATCAACGAAATCATCCAGCAACTCTATAAAAACAATACTCCAGCAAAGACAGTCGCGCGTCTGCGGCCGAAAATTACAGTCCCATCGATTTCAATTAAGATACCCCCCACGCGGCTTATCGCCTCATCCGTAATCGGCGCCGACCGTAAATCCCAATAACCGCGAGCTCGGACCCTGCGATGCACGCGTATAATGCCTCCCGTCGGCGGGGCCGCGCGAACAAAGCGGCCGTTTAGCATATGCGGACGAGCGGAGCCTTTCTTTGACGCTCGTGTACGTACGCGGATTCCCGAATTTGCGGTGGACAGGGATGGAGGGGGATTACGGCGAGGGCAAAGTGCCGCTGTGGAAGTTGGGTCGCGACGCGAACGGAATGGGCGCTATTTTTTGCGCGTTTAACGGATGTTGAAAGTGTATAATTTGCATAACGACTTTCCCGTTGAGCGAGTCTATTTTTCGTTGGCTTCTGTGCTGGGGAGTCGATTTTACGTAAATGTTTGAGCCGTTTTCATTTGCACGCGTGTGAAATTTTGATAGAAGTAGATGAACTTTTGAACTAATTTGATCGTGGCGTCAGATACATTCCTAATAAGTACACAAAGGCGGCAATTGTACCAG
Source organism: Eurytoma californica (assembly GCA_035586675.1). Lineage (NCBI taxonomy): Eukaryota > Metazoa > Arthropoda > Insecta > Hymenoptera > Eurytomidae > Eurytoma > Eurytoma californica. The sequence goes on along the minus strand of JAXIUT010058152.1, from coordinate 7,959 downwards.
ATTAAACGAGGCACGGGATTATTCGGCATAATTAAATGCCTTTTAGACTGTCTACTTAAAAGATTATATACGTTTTAGTCGGTTTATTGTTCACATTGTTACGCCGTTCAATGCATTCAACTGCATGTGCCTTATCTTGCGATAATTATCAATTATATTTTAATTGGAGTACACTTTTATTTGGATGCATAATTAAACAATTAAGTTATTAGATTTTTAAATAAATATTTACGAGGCAATACTATGAATATGTAATGCAGATACATAAATTCATTTTAAAGTAAGTGAAGTGATCACAGTCGCAGTGTTGCGTTACAATAAAATTGCATTTAAAATAAGCTCGTTAATGTGTAAAGCAAATTATAAAATAACCTTAGCGCAGCCCATTAAATTATTAACTCGGAATGAGAAAATTTAATATTCCCGCTTTGACAAAGTTCCCGCATTAATACATTGGATATTCAAAAGGCTTTTATTAAGCTTCATCAAGAGAGCCTTAGATCCATAAAAATTCCATCACCGCCCGTATTTTTATATAATTCCCTCGCCTCCTGGTCTTCCTCCCCTTAATAATTCAAGACACGATTAAAGAAACAGTCCACCGCCCTTGCGATTCCCAGACAAATTTAAACCAACATTAACGTCGCTAATGAGTCTCGCGTCGCGACGCAGGCAAATCCGACGTCGCCTTAAACAACCGCAGGAAAGTCGTACATCAGCGACGTATTCCCCCGCGTTATTTGAGCGTCATAATTTAAATAAGCAAACGCCAGACCGGGGGTGTCGGTAATTGGGTCGGCCGCGTAGTTTTTCCCTGTTGGGGTTCGCGGGAAGTGGGTCGCGCGCATCGCACGCGTCCGTAAGTCGATGCACCCGGCGTAAAGCTGGACGAGGCCCGAGCTCACGGGCGAAAAAGCTTGTCTCGTTGCTTTTTGCAGGGAGGGAACCGTCTCCCCCCGTGCCTCTTTCCGCCGGTACGACCAATCGTTTCGCAGTTATTGCCTCGCGCCGAGGAAAAAGCGATTGGGGTGCAGTTTGCTCGGGTGTTTTTTTTTTATCTCGGAAAAGCACCGAATGCTTTTTGCCCCGATGGCAGAGACTGATGACTGCGTTTTACGCGAGTGACTTTTTTCTCTTAAACTTTGATTGGAAAAACTATCTTTTCGCAAAGTAACGCGATATTTTATGTTGAGGAATTACGGTAATGAGTAAACTACAGTATTTATGGGGTATTAACCGTGTAAAGATATTTTTTATATCGCCGTGTCATGGATATTGCAGTTTTATACGACAACAACAAAAATGAAGAATCTATCTCCTGTGAAATGTCAATCAAATATCGTCAAACTTTTAAATCTATCAATTCTATGAAAATAGCTATATAAATGTAAAATCGTGTTTCAAATACTGCTATATCTACTCACGCTGAAAAAATAATAGAAGAAAATTAATTATAAATTCTTAATGGTATAGGCCATACTTGAAACAAGATAAAAATTCCCGTAAATTTTGGAAAAATTAAAATTTTTTGATCTCTTTACTAGTCTGTCTCTCACATACTGTAATTTTTCTCTATTATTTTTTTTAGTTCATGAATTTCACTAATATTTTATAAAAATAATAATAATCACATTTTTCCACGACGTTTCATCTAAATAATGTTAAATACATTAAATAAAGCTATCTAATGTACGAAAAAAAAACCTTAGTGTATCAAAGAATTATCAAATCAGGTGTACAAATAAAACGATAATCCTGGATCCCCGCTAAACCCACCTTGACGCGGCGTAATTTATGCACCCGCGGCCCAAGCGGGATATAAGTTCTGATTGCTTTCGTCGTGTAAGGTATAATACGCGGGGAAACTTTCGCGGCCGCTTAAATACTTGACGTGGGGTGTGGGTGCCGGTGGTGTATGCATTTTCGAAATCGTAAAATATATAGGCGCACGCTCGGCTGGTGTCAGCGTGTAATTAGGTCGCGCCTCGTGTTGGCCGGCGAACTTTATGACGGACATGAGCGTAATGCGTGTAATTAAAGTATAGCCCGGTCCGAGCACCCGAGTTGACAGCGAGGATTTGCCGAGATTTTAAAGCTGAAGCCTCGACGTAACACAGGCGTCGCTCTGAATATTCATATCTATACATGAATATTGTTAGTTTTAAATTTATTTATAGTTAATATAATTAAAATAAAATCTCAGATATCATCTGTTAAAAAGGAACAACAGGTTTTTCCTCTGTCAATTTTGACAGTCAATTCATCTCTTGACTGCAAGTCAGACAGGCATTTAGTGTTTTTGACGTACTAATGTCAAAATGGAGAGGATTAACGAGCTGCTTATTGAATTAACAGGCACTATATATGTTAAAAAAATGGCAGATGAAACAAAAAGTAATATACGAAAATGAACAATAGTTGAATTGCCTGTTTTGTGCAATGTGCAAAAATCAGCTGTAAACGAAATGATATTTTAGACATAAATTAGGCATTTACTTTTCAAGGCCTTATAATGGGTTCTTTTTATCAAATTCTTGAAAAAAACTGATGATTAATTTCTATCAGAATTCATTTATTTCTATATTATAATATCCCTTAAAATCTATAAAAGTTATAAAAAGTTATTATTTCCAAGGAAGCATCAATTTATTATTATTTGTACTCAAAAAATATAAATAAAGTTTATTGACTCGTACATGATTTGCGGCAAAGTAAATAATAAAAATATTCATTTGTGTTTATAATATTTCAAACTTTTCTCAATCAACAATAAAAAACGTAATATATAATGATAGTTTAAACAAAATTTTTTAAATTCTAGTAACAAGAAGATACACGATACCCAGGAAACTAATTATCCTAATAAAACGGAATAATAAGCGTGACTCTCGGCGAAGATTCCGGCGAAATTACAAAAGCCGTACGCCGCTACTAAAATTAATCCCCGTCGCTCTTCACGGCTACTCCCACAATGTATCTCGAGCCTCAAATCAGCGTGAATGTCATAACAATCAGCGGCTCTTAATCGCTCAAATCTAACAACAAGAGACCCTCGACGGCTCTTCCTAAAAAAAAAAAAAAGAAGAGCCTCGCTCTTACGCGCAAATTACGCCGTTCTAGATTTCACCCCCCCCCTTCTGGAGCCGGAAAAATCCTGCGGAATTCCTCGCGGCACGGCTCCGGTCTTTTCGCGGGCTTAATCGCTCCTCTCTGGCTTTACGCGAGGTCGTCGCCGGCGAGACCCGCTCGATCCAATTACGCGCGGCTCGCGTCGAAAAACGAGCCGCGGCCGGGGATATACAGCTAGAATTTCCATTAGCATCATCAGCAGAGAGTGATAGGTGGGTTACCCCCCGAGGGGGGGAGTAATTCGAGAGCCCGAGCTCTCGCCTGGCCGATCGAATGGCCTTTAATGAGGCTCTATTTTCGCTCGGCGTCCTTATTGTAAAATTCGCGGAGGTCGCGAGTCGGCGATTGGAAATTTGCTCTGACGGGCTCTGTACCCTACTTTTGATCGGCGCGATTGGAGATGATAATTTGTTAAGTGCGCGGCATTCGGGCTGCAATTTAACGCGTTCGTTTCAATTCATTTTCGTTGATTAAATTTATGCATCCTGGTGATTTTTTGCAGAATGCGAGTTTTATTCGAGCTTGGTTTATATCCGTTAAGCTTTTCAAAGAGATAGAAATCGTTAAGGGAACATTTCACATTTTTTTCATTAATTTCTAATTGCACAAGATTTTTTTTTAATATTGAAAGAAATTTTAATCTTTGATCCTCTGATTCGTTAGCGACTTATTCAAGATTACTTTGAACAGAAAATTACTGATCTTGAACGACTAATTACGAAAATTTTAAAATTTTTACTAATTCATTTTTTCTTTTTTTTCAGATGGGGCCACCTAAGAGCTTTCCACTATTTCTAATAGTGTGTTTATTCACATTATTGGCGGTGCAGAGTGGAGAGGCATGTTCCTGCTTTTATACTCATCCTCAAACGCATTTCTGTTCTGCTGATTTCGGTGAGAAATGTTTTATTGCATATATATTTTACACTAAATTGACAAATATTTTATATATTATTTTTCAGATTTTAATTAAGGATTCTTATTTGTATTAGCAAAGTTTATAATTATAGCACATTACATTTCATGCTCTTTTAAAAAGTAAACTGTCGACAGTAAAAGAGTTTCTTTTAAGACCCAATATTTTGATCCGGCATTTACTTTAGGGTTTTATAAGTCTTTAATTTAAAAATTCTAGCTTCATGAGTTGTAAAATGTTATTGTTATTTGTTTTTTATAGGGTTAATAAGTTTCTAAGTGCTTTGTTTTCCTAATAAGCTATAAGCAGTTATTACAAAAAAAATTGTGGTATTATTTTCCTTTTTTAGATCTCTACTATAATGTTTATATTAAAACGTAACATTTTTTACAACTTTCTTTATGCAATTATTATTCCTTATTATTTTGTTGCAAAACATATTTCTTGTCATTACGTTATAGAAAATACTTCCTTGTGTAGGAAACAATAAAAGGTAAATTTTGTGGCTTGTTTGCAGTTCTGGTCGTCAAAGTGAAAGAACGAATTCCATTGGAGCATGAAACCATTTACAAAGTTAAAATCAATAGAAAGTTTAAGGTCAGTATAAAGTGCCAATGGTTTAATAAAAATTTTTTAATTAAAAAGCATTTATTTGAAAATCGATTCAATTTTATGCGTTTATTAAAAAACTGTTATTGCTTAACTAAAAAGTACGAGCAACTTTTTTTAATGTAATGTCATTACTAACCGCTACTTAAAATTAAAAAATTCCTTTCGCGTGAGCCATGATATTATTAGATTACAATCGTTAAATTCACCTATTTGAAATTGCAATGAACAGCGAATTGTGTTATCGTAAAAATGTGGGTCACTTTGAAATTGAAATTTCGCTGTCTGAAGTGAAAAAGTTTTGATCGGTGTACCTTGCGCGTGAAATACAGTAAAAATTAAATTAACTGATAAATTATAAAGATGGATCATTACCCACAATAAAAAGATTTAATAGTAACTGATTTTCTGATATAAATGAAATTTAAAATCTGGAGTTGAATAAAAAACTTTTTTTATCTAACGCAGTCAGTCAGTTCAATCCTTCAAACTTTTTCAATCGATCACTCTAAAACTGTATAAGGTGTCTAAATCTTTTCGCATAACTCCGTGATCTCCTTAAAATGAAACTAGTATTTCCTTAAACGATTCGCTAAGCAGATAGGATTTTTCAATGAATGTATATTTAATTCACGAGAAAAATCGTTACGTAAAAAAATTACAAAACTAACAGACGCCTTTCAATAAAATTTGTGAGGAAAATCCATATAAAAAATACCCAGATTTCTTTAAAAATTACTGGGAATGTAAAATCAATTGCTCTGTCGAGACTGTAATTCCTCTAAAAATGAATAAGTAAAACTTCTATCAAATAAGTGATCAGTCACATCTACACAGAAACCTTCCTTATAACTCCATAAATAAGCACATTCGATTCAATTCGCTCACTTACCCTTTCATACACGATTCCCGGAAATTCGCGCAAATATTTTTTTTCGCGAATATTTCGTCCCCCTCGGCCGAAATTCCCCGTCGAATTCGAGCGCAAAATGACAGTCCGCCGCTTTTGGCTTTCAGCTGTCGAACGACAGCCTGAACGAGTACCTGTACGCCGGGCTGCTGTACACGGCGAACATGGACTCGGTGTGCGGCGTCCAGCTGGACCTCGGCGAGACCTACGTGGTGAGCGGGCGAGTGTTCGAGGGCAAGCCGAGGCTCAGCCTGTGCAACCTCGTGATGCGCTGGTCCACCGTCACCAAGCGACAGCGAAAAGGCTTCAAGGGACTCTACGCCAAGGGATGCATGTGCGACGTGAGTATCACTTTGCGCGCTGCTCGCCGACCCCCCCGGGGCGAATGGCTCGTTTTATGCGCGGCTTTATACCGTTTGTTTACGAGCTCGCGTAATTTCGCGAGGGAACAAGATGTTATATTTCGCTTTTTAAGCGATGAAACGATTAGGATGAATGTTGCTCGCTTAAGGCTGTGGTTGAAGGGGGAATTGAATAATTAGTTTGGAAACAGGAAATTCTGCGTTCTTTTTAAGCACTTTTTCGTTTTGTTCGTACACTATTAGTACGGTGGTTTTGATTATTTTTTGGCGACGTTGTAATTAATATTTTAAGTTGTGTAATACTTTAGTGGACGGTATTAAAATTCTTTGGTGTACTAAAAAGGAATCTTGTCATTGAAAACTAAACATCAAATTTTTTGTAAAAAGAGGATCAGATCATTGATACTAAATAGAAATTACAACATTTACAGTAAATTCGTTAAAATTAAAACGTTAATAAATGTAAAAAGTTATCGTCCAGAGTAGTTACTACTTTTAAGACTTTTAATTATTTATAATATTTAGAATAAACAAGAAAGTGTCTACATAGCGCGCATAAATTTCAGCCACAGTTTTAATGAGTTTTCTTTTATAAATCTTTAAGTACCGTATTAGCTTTCAAGTGCGAAGCACCATCCGTGAAAATTTAATCTAGATCCACTCCTCTTAATGCATTCCATTCTCCTTTAAGTACTTCGCCGAGCGATAAAATATTAGACATTATTTGTAGCTGAAGAATTCGACGAATATCAATAGCGCCAATGAAACCAACAAATATGTTTGAACGATTAGCCGCGGCCCGATAGAAATTTTGATGAGCATAAGTGATTTTATGTACTACAACTGGTAATACCAGTCGCGAGCCCGTAAATACATCTCTCCTCGGCGTTAATAAATTCATTTTATTCCCCTCGCGGGCGGAACACGTTTCGAAGATCTATTAACGCTCTTAGCCGTGGCACCCGCCAGCCGGGAGGTGCTTACGTGTGTCCGAGCGAGGCAAAAAAAATACAAGGCTCGCCGCGTCGAACACTTCATTTGCGCGACACTCAACATCCAAGCTTATTTGCGGCGAACTCGAAAACTCAATTTCGCAGCCTCGCGAATATCCTGATCTTAATTAAAGTGAAACTTCCGCGGTACTACAAGAAAAAGCACTCGAGTCTTATCTCGCGAATTCGGCCACGCGGATGCTTTAATTCAGAAAAGGGAAACGCTGACCACTATTTGCTCGTGGAGATCGAATCAATCAATTTTAAACGCTTTAATTTTGTTACTGCTATTTCAACCGACAGTTGGAACATTTAGATTCTTTAAAATTGCTAATTCCATATTAATCTAATATATACAAAATTAATATATTGATGAGAAAGCCTTGGTCATGGAATGATTTTATTGTGAAGAATAAGATACGGATTGTATTAATTAGTAAGAGTCAACGATATGTAATCATATGTGATGATCCGTTACTTTTTATTACACACGTCTCCTCATATTTTCCGTCGAGGGATTATTCATCGAAATTTTAGTGACATTTTATTGCAATGATTATAAGAATACAACTGATTTTTCTAATAATTGCATAATTTTTTTACAACATTCGGACCTATAAAACTGGCATATATAAAACCGAGGCAGCACGTCTGTTAGTAGGAAACATACCGGACTCATAGTCCACCTGGTGGCAAATGATACTACCTAATATTGCGCACTATATGAAGGCCTAACCGTGTTTAAATTAAACGACTTCACACTCAGTGAAATTCACGATGAAAATAACTCGTAAGTTCAATAAATTTTCAGTAGTTATTCAGAGAGTCGAAGCGCTTTGAGGTCTGATTGTTGAAAACTTTAAAATGACGGTAATAAAGATCACCGAAAATTAAATTAATGATTGACTTATATACTGATACATATTATAATTATTATTTAATATTTAGATTACTTGTAACTTTTAAGAATCATAATTATTTATTAATTTTTCGAGATTGGGTTTGTTGAGTTTTAATGATTAATAACCCAATTGAAAGGCA
>JAXIUT010058130.1:0-10017 GCA_035586675.1 Eurytoma californica | reverse complement strand
GCTTTCCTATTATACAGGGCTAGGTATGTATACTATTTTTCGTCTTAGCGAGGCCGAAATTACAAACTCCCGATCGGTCACCGAGAGGAAAGTTGGTACTTTCGGCCCGCTAGGGCGAAAAAATTGTTATTATTTATAGTAACGGTGCACTCATGGGATATAGGCATATCCACAGTAGTTTTCACTTTTAAAAATCATTTTTTGAAATATGTTTTATACTTCTCAATCGGTGGCTGTGCGAAGCACACAAGTGCGATATAAGTTAACTACTTTTTCTAGCTAAGTCACTGCTTTTTTTATATTTTTTATGAATGTGCTAAGAACGGCGCAATAGCTAGTTGTATAAATTTTCGTTTTATATAACTAGCTATTGCGCCGTTATTAGCATATTCATAAAAAATAATTTTTTTTTTTCTTTTTTTTCTATTTCTCTCTTCCTTACCCGTTTATCTCTTCCAAGGCCTCAACGGGACGCTCACTCACCACCTCTGTGTGGGAGCGTTTGATCCTATTTCCCCCACAGGTCGACCCGCGTTTCTATTCAGCGGACGGCCAACCCTAGTGAGAACTAGGCCCCTACCTAAACGACTTCCAAATTCCCCCCTCCCCAACTCCTCGCATTCGCCCAGGCGTGCTAGTCACAACTTGTGGTGCGGGGAAACCTCCCTACTGCAAAGATTTTTTAAAATCCGATAAAAAGGTGCAGAAACCTCATAAGACCGCATAAAACCTGATAAAAGTTTATCGAATCTTATGAGGTTTCTGCACCTTTTTATTGAATTTTATGAAACCTTTTCAACAGGGCTACATGCACAGGGTGCAAATTTGAAACCCTTTTATGCGTGCAGGTGAAAACCTGCACCAAGGAGCGCCGATTTCACGCCCTCGTCCCCCGTCAATTTTTCATCGATTAAAAAACCTCCGAAAAATTTCCGGCTTCAGCGGGGAATCGAACCCCGACCGCTTGGGCAGCGCTGGCTTAGCAGTCAAGCGTCTTGACCACTGGCCACCGCTACCCCTTATTCATAAAAAATATAAAAAAGGAGTGACTTAGCTAGACAAAGTAGTTAACTTATATCGCACTTATGTGCTTCGCACGGCCTCCGATAGAGAACTATAAAACATGTCTCAAAAAATGATTTTTAAAAGTGAAAACTACTGTGGATATGCCCATATACTTATTTTTAACCAAAAATTGATATTGTGTATAATAAAAATTGCTTATCGTATAAAAAAAAATTGTATTTTTATAGTAAAAATTTCTGTTTTATAGTAATTTTCTGTCTAGATCTCTTACTTGATACATGTCCCCCGGTTACTATTTAGTATATCAAATTTTATTAAAACTTTTTCTTAGTATACATATAACAATATGGTAAAAATATTGATTAAAGAAATTCTAAAGAAATGGAGTTAGTGAACTCTGTAAATATGAAAATGTGAAATTCGTCCAAATGTACATATTTAATGTTAAATGTATGCATTTAACCTTACTATGACGTAGAATAAGTGCATATTCACTTATTCGTACGTGAAATCCACGAGTTTCACATATTCATATTTACAGAGAAAAAAAAATCTACACATTAATGAAATAAAACTACTAAATTTAATGGAAATTGTTGCACTCATCACTAAACAATGGAGCTGTAATCTTTAGTGAAATTTAACTAATCCAACTTTAGGCAGTAAAGATCTACCGCTACACGCCCCCCTCCCCCCCCTCCCTCTCCCGGAAACCCTAAAAAAACAGTGTGGGTCTCGGGACCCCCGACAGAAGTGATAACTTGACTTAACAAATGCAAGCCTTACGTATATAATACTATCTATAATTCTTAATTTTCACTAATAATTTTATTAAGTTATCTAATTTTCACTATTTAATATTTAGAGGATAGATACTACGTACTCAATGTAGAACCTCAGCGATGCTTCTCATACTCTTGCAAATAAAATTTGTATTTTGTATATTGTAGTTGCAGCTGCTCAATAATTGTGTAAATGCATATAATCGGCCGAATTTTACCATTCAAATTTTTATTTTATTAATTTTTCAATGTATATATGTTTCTTAAACATTTGTTAGTAACAATTCTTAAATATTAATAACTTTGTCATTCAAATTTTACGGCTGAAACACGGCCAAAGAGAATGAGATAGACAATACAACATTTTAAAAATTTATATTATTTAAAAATATATCTTGTGGCGACGTTGTATCTCATTTTCACTAAAGTATTAATGCAAACAAAAGTTGAACGGTGAAAATCACGTGCTTCTAATTGACCAATTTTTATCAACCATTATCACTTCAAAAGTTCGCGCGATCGTTGATCAACAGCTGACCGCGCGCTCGGGGCCCCGCGGGGCATCATGTGTCCGCGCGCGGCCGCCGCGTCGCAATCACCCGGCTCGCACCGCTCGCTCCTCGTCCGTCTCCCGCGCCCGGTCCGCTCCACTTTCCGCCGCTGCGTTCGCGCGGCGCTCGGGCGCCTCCCCACCTCGCGGGGGGCCCCACCGCCGCGCGGTGCCTCCTCGTAAGGCCCCGGCAGCGCGTCATACGGTATCAGTGTCTGTGTCCGGCTCGCACGAGCACCTGCCGCCTCTCTGCGCTCGGTAATCAACAACCACCCCGCTAAGCTGGATCGGCCAGGATGAAGCTCGCCGCGACCCTCTTCCTCTTCGTCGTCGTCGGTGCGTAATTTAATATACCTCGTAGGACACTGCAGGATTTGTTCTTGGGGAGGCGGATTTTTTGTTGAAATTTTGAACACAGTTTTCTGATACTAATATTTTTAACGCTGTAGGCTCCTAAAGTTATTTTCTCTTTAAAACTTCGTATTTCATTATTTGACGATAACTTTGCTCCGTAAGGTCTAGAGAATACACCAAAAAAGCAAATGAAAGAAGAGAAAAGGACTGTTAATTTGAGAGGCTGTGGGTTAAAAAATCTCTGCTGCTTCAGAAGTTATGTACAATTCAATATGATATCAAAAACAATATAAAAGCGAATGTTAGTTAATACTCTTTACTATCATTTGAAGTAATCAAGATTTTTTAACGTACAGCCTCTCAAATTATCGGTCTCTTATTCTGCTTTTCATTTCTTTTTTGATGGAATCTTTAGGTTTTACGGAAGCTGTGTTATCATCGAATAATGAAATACGAAGTTTTAAAGAAAAACACTTACTGTGTCGAAAATTTTAAGCGTTAAACCATAATAATATTTTTACTTACTTTCTTCATATTTTGGCATATTCAATGTTTCAACAAAATCTGCCCTCTAATTATGAAAGAGTAAAACTTCACTCTTTTAACGTTAAAATTCGTCCACTTATCGAAAAAGTGAATGCATTATAACGTATATTAAGTGAATATTCACTCTTTTATACTTAGGGAGTGTGTTTTCAGATCTGAAACACTCTCCTAAATAGCGATTTTCTCATTCATTTTTTTTTCTTTTTCGCGATGAGAGAATCGGTAGGAAACCAGTCGAAGGATGAAAATAAATCGGAGCTGTCGAGTGGATGTTCGCCGGTCGGTGTGCCAGTTTTTTGTTCGCGCGCGCGCGATTTGACCGGGTCTTTTAACGAGGTGTAACAGTAAAGTTTCTTTCGGAAGCGTCCCGGCAGCTTTGTTGCACGATGTGCGAGCGGTGATGAACAGCGATTCTCTGTGTACACGAGGAGTGGGTTGATGCATCGAAAAATCGGTCGAGTAAAACAGATGTTAAAATGTGGAAAAGTGAAAAACCAATCGATTCGAGTGAAAGCTTAGACAGGTTCAGTTTTTTCTGAAAAAGTTTGATTTTTCACTCGAATACGGTGATTTCTTTTAATTGTTCACTCGTCTACATTAAAAGAGTATCTAACTGTCGCGAATCCTTCAGATTTTTTCAAATTGAAAAATTTAGTTTGGGTAGCCCTATTTGGATGTGACGAATGCTGGAAATGACGGGGAGTTGAGCAAAGCTTTCGTAAATGTCGCTCACATTGACTTTCGCATAAGAATTCGTTTTTAAATGTATTCCTCGCGGTCTTGACGTAAACTTGAGCGAAAATGGAGCAGTAAAATTTGCATCTTCGAGTCTCGATCTTCAAAACAGTCGAATCTGACTTTTGCTTATAGTAAATATCCAAAACTATCAAAACTCACATGTACAATTCTTCTAAATTAACATACAAATTTCATGATTAATAATTAAATCATGGTTAATTGAATGACGAATAATTAATTTTTTATTTTATTTTTCATTTATTTTATTTAAAATAAATGAAAAATAAATTATTATTATTATTTTTATTTAATAGTATTAAATGTTGCGAATAAAATTAAAAACTGTATTTCTTATAATAAACATTCATTCGAGAAAAACAATTTAATGTCAATGATCTAAGAAAAATTAATCGCAATTAAAATTAAAAGTATTTTGAAGTTTGAAAAAAATGCGGAAGAAAGCAGCCCTCGTTTCCCTAAATAGCGAGTGAAAGTTCAAATTTGGCGGTCTCCAGGGCATCAGGGCTCGACGCGCCGGCAACCTTAAAGCGACATCGCTCCCCTCGCTTGTAGGTCAGATGCACCGGTTACGACAACTTTCAATTTCTTTTCCTTTTTTTATTTTAACCGTGCGACCTCCTCGGATTCCTCGTATGATTTTTCATTTTTTTTCTCCCGCGTCTCATTGAATTGTCCACTCGCCGGCTATCCGTTTACTATATATACTGATGCGCGGCTATTTCTTCTTCAAGCTGGGTAAATTTAAGCTAACTTTGTTTCCTTGCTTCTTATATTGCAGAAAAATGTCATGTTGGAAAATTGAACAGAGGAAAAATATTTTCAAATAAATACGTTTCCATTAGGATAGATGCGCCGGCTTGTGTGTCTTGTACTTACTTACGTGCCTTTATACATTGAAATCAATGAATTTAATAAACATTTTCAATATTATTGTTTTTTTCGGAGATAAATAAGTACAAGAAATTTCAATAAACAAATTTTTTACTGTTGTTTTTAATCGACTTTATTTAAACGCAATTAAAGGCGCACAAATCGGTACATCAACCCTATTTAAGTCCTCAAGTCCATCCTTTTATTTAAGTCATTTAACTACTTTTCTACAGTATGATTTATCATACATATTTTGATATGTATGATAATTTATATTTAAATACCTATTTATAACTGTTTATTTATTATATAAATATAAATTTATTTATATACGCCTTATAAAAAAAAGTTAATTTGAAAAGGTCACTATTGGAAAAATATTTAAAATAAAACCTTTTATTTAAGTATTATTTATCATTATTAAAAATAATAAATTAAAAATTAATCTCTATTTTTAAATATAACTATGACATTTTTCTACGATATAAAGGAATGTAAATAAAGTTAAGAAATAAATAAAAAGGCCAAAGTATTTTATTTTTGAAAAAGTGAATTAAAGAAGAATTATTGTTATTAACTTTTCTCTATTTATAACTTCGCAAAAATTAACGTGACTTTCGACCGGAACAATTAATTTTCCATATTGCAAGTTATACGCTGTAATAAATAATTCATCCTTCGACGCTGATAGAATTAGTACGAGTAAAATGATAATCTGCATCACGTTATCTAGATAGTTTTACCTGCAATTCAAGTTAGATTGACAATAATGCATATACATATTTATATTATTTACCGTTCCCTTAGTATATGAAATTCCAAAGTGCTCCTGAATAAGAAAGATAATAATTGTATTTGAAATTTACTTCGTTCTTCGCACTTAATTTAATGCTCGCGCTTACTTGAGTTCGTATAATAGTATCAAATTATCCGTTGATTATGTTGTTATACTAATGGAACGGTTTAATGTACTTGTACTTACTATACTCATTATAATTTTACATTTATTCATAAATATATATAAACTACTGTAATCTTTATTACAATCTTTATATACATTGTACACGATAATAAAAAATCATATATGTACAAATGTCATATAAATCTTTCGTAAAGTTGGTGTTATTTTTTGCACGTCTTTGGGTATCTATTTATTTTATGTATCATACGAACTTTTTATATATTCTGTGCTATTAATTTCTGACCTCTTGATGACTGACTTATTACTTTTCTACTTTACTATCATTAATTTCCGACTCTTATGCTTTCTGTACCTAGACTAACGTATCTCAGTAGATATGATAGTTTTTGCAAACTATTGTGTATATACTCTTTTATTTCGATCAGATACTGTATATATTAGAAAAAAAAATCAAGTTGCATACGCAAGTGTAAAAAGGCTTATTTACTATAACCCAGATATTCATATCTAAGCGAGGAAAGCATTAAGCATGCAGTAAACAAAGTGAAAAATTCAGGCTAAAATTGTAATTCTCATTCAACGAGATAAAACCTTCGTATTCTAAAAAGCAAAAGAAAAAAATTTTGTATTACTCAGAAAATCTGCAGGATAACGACTTGCGTTAGTACATACCGATTTTTGTGGTATATATACCCTTAGCTTTTAAAACAATGAATTAATTTGAGCATACACTAATAAAATGATTCTAAAAAGGGTATAGTGATTAAAAATTGCAGCTAATCTGATTCTCGCAGCAACAAAGATCGGCGATCTCGTAGGAGCATATAGCCAATTCACGCGCTAGTATACATATGTATACGGGGAGCGTTGCCCAATCGCTCGTTCTGCAAGAAGCGTTTTAATTGATCGCGAGGTTGAACTTTTTTCTCTCCTCCACTCGGTCGAGTGCACTCAAAGAAAATACTCATCTCAGGCGGGAAAAAAATTATTTGAATATCGTCCGGCGATCGATTGATGGGTAATAAGCGTAAAGATCGGCTACCGGCGGTCATCAGTGGCAATTAAAACAAACGGTCGGTTTGAGTAAATATAGATCACAGCCTTTTCATCCATTAAAAAGTGAAACTTGCGAAACTGACTTATACTGTGTAGGTTTCTTTTTTGTCGTTTTTTATAGAAAAATTTCCGAGAGATGGGCTCAGATAGGGCTCGAGATAGGGAGATTAAACTTTGACGTCGAATCTGATATTTATAGTCGATTTACCTTTTTTTAACGATTAGCCTTGAGTTGGGACTGGTGTAATATAAAATTCTATAATTGTGTCGTAATAATATTATTTAATATTCGTTGACAAACTTTAATAGCCGACCTTGTCTTTTTTTACGAGATACTATGTTCCTTAAATGCAAAATGTAAATCGACGAAGGAGTAATTTACAATTAAAAATACAAATTTTGTTAATATAATAATAAAAATCACGTGGGCAAGTTTGTAGTTACGTTCTCTCTTTAAAAAACAATTTGGTTACTGAAAAAACACCCGATAGGATGGCGCCAAAATTCAAAATGTTTTGATCCGAATTTTACATTTTAATTCGAATCAAAGAATTTTTTGTTTTTTTTAAATATATATATTATATTACTTTCTTACTAAATGCAGTTTTGATTTAGATTTTAACCTCAACAAATAAAATGGATAACCTTCCTGGTAAAAAATTGACGAGTCGAACTACTTAGTCGGAGCACCATAGCGATTGGATAGTTTCGCTAGCCAATATTAAAGTGCAAAACTCGGGAAAATATAGGCACAAAATCGTCTAAAATCTAAAGAATAACGATATTCACGTCGATGTGACTTTACCATCCGTGGATTCTCTCCCACGGATGGTAACGTCACAACGCTCTTTTAGGTTAGGAATGAATCTCTCTCTTTCTCTCCTGCGGAGTATTACATATTCACGAGTTTTTCACCAGTTTATAATAGTACAAAGCGTCTCGAATTTAACAGGGTTTCTCATCAGATTGATGAGCATAAATTCACGAGAATACTTACACTCATAATGTAGAAGAGTGAAAAATTTAAAAAATCACTCTGTTAGAGTGAAAATCTCTTTTTCAGAAAAGTTCGAATAGCTCAGTTATCACTGGTACTGAGTAGTTTTTCCCTCTTCGACATGTTGGTATAAATTAATAATACCCTTCTAAAGTAGAAAGTATTTGTTGATAATTGAATATTTTTCAAAGTTCTATTAAAAAAACATAAAAAAAGTAAAGGAGATCTGAAGAGAAAAATTGAGAAACTTGAGGAAAATCCTGTTGTGAAAACTCTACTTTCCGATGCATCTGCATGAGCGCAAACGGCAAAGATTCGAGAAAAAAATAAAAAGAGGACGATATCGAAAGTTAATAATCGACGACACATCGTGTAATCGACTGTACTGGAGCGTCGCCGGGGAAAAAAAGAGAGTGTCAGACAGACTTTGCGCAGTGAAAACAGAAGAAACCGAACTGTTTCCTTCGGCTGTAATTGCACGTCTCGGTTGACTCTCTATATACGAGACTGATGAGCGCCGTTGATACGTCTTATTTCAGGAGAAAAAAAAGATGATTAACATCGACTAGACTAATAATACGTGACAAAACATGCGATATTGCGACTGTCCTGGAGAAAAGTGAAGATACGCTCGTTGCGCATTCGAGCTACAGATTCAAAAGCGGCTTCCAATTTTTCAATTCCATGGCGAAAACTGTCCTGTTTCGAACACTGAAAATAAAATTAGTAATTTCTTCTAAATATTCCTGAAGGGTGGAAACTAAATAATTTTTTTGAATCAAGTTAATAGGGTAGGTGTACTGGTTTGTGTGCTTTTGCGGTCAAAGGAGTATTAAAAATAAAGAGTTTAAAAAAATAGTAACTAAATTTATGGTTGGAATGATATTGTACTGAATTATCTTTAGGAAACGGGGGTCAGTCAGTGTCATAGCTGCGTTTTGGTTAGGGTCAATTACTACGTGGCGTCGTCCTCGTCTGCTTAAAGGGTCATTCACTGTACCCTTTACCCCTATGTAAGATAAAAATTAAAAAAAGAAAACCCCTAAATGAAAAACTTAAAATTAGGGATAAAATTTTTTTTTATTTTTATTTTCTACTATTCTTTTTATTTGATGAAGGATGTGCAATACGTTGAAACGTATATACACTTAAATTAAAAATTACATTACTATTTCTTCAAAAATGTCACTTTTCATCGAGTTTATTTTATCTCCGATTGATAAACAAAAATTACGTGCATACAATTTCTTATTTACGTTTAATTACTCATAGATCAAATCGATTACCTAATGCTACTCACACTTTCTCGGATAATTGATAATTTTAGAGAAATAATTGCGCAATATTTAACGGGCAAGTGTCTGGGTGATTTAAATGAGCCAAGGTTTTTTACCGGGAGCCATGAAAGAGAGATAAACGCAAAATACTAGTGAAAACAATCAAACTTTACGATCTTCATACACGCGAGCCTATAAGGAGACGTGTCTGTGCAATTATGTACAGCCACCGCGAAATTGCCCGAACATTCGGCAATAGTAGTAAATGATCGATGCGACGGTAGGACGTTTCGTTTAATTTTACCGGCGATTATACTAACCTCGATCATTATAACAGTGAATGCGATTTAGGCTGTCATTAAGGCGCCCCGTTCACAGGCATCGGTCAATCCAAACCGCCGAGAGTACCGTCGCAGTCTCGAAAACTCCTCTTAATTTATCCTTTTCGATTGTATAGACGAACAATTCATTTTATAAATACTATTTTGACTGAACAGTTCACTTCAAAAGCTGCAATTTACCATATATATCAAATACGTTTTGTGATTTCAACATAAATATTGATTGAAAATCATTAAAAGATCAATGTGGACCTGAAATTATTTATTTTGGTTAAAAATTTAAAAAAATACACAATTAATGGCTAATTAAATTAATCCCTACTGAAAAAAGTCACATGATGATCACATGATGATCATGTGATGATCACGTGAAGATCACGTGCGGATCACATGATTGCCATATGATAATCATGTGAGATTTTGCTGCGACAATCAAGTGATAATCACGTGATCCGCATGCGATCTTCATGTGATCGTCACATGATAATCACGTGATTATCACGTGGTAGTCACTTGATTGTCACGAAAATAATTTTT
>JAXIUT010058099.1:0-10018 GCA_035586675.1 Eurytoma californica | reverse complement strand
TTTTATATTAAATTTATACCTAATTATTTAAACCTGCCTAATTTATTTATGCAAACACCAACCACATATCTCAACAGTAAGCCTTGAGTTTACTTAGTTAACGTAACAAAGACCAATTAAACAATTTTAATACAAATTACTGCATAGATTTTTTACCTTGTTATTCGCCGTCTATCTAGAAAACTGGGAGAACCATAACGTCTGGGAATTGAAGGAGATCGTGATCTACTGGAGTTGGAAGAAATTAATCTTGATGCTTTCCCAGAACTTTGAGAGCAAGATGAGCACGAGTAACTATCTCTGCTATGTCTTGAAGAGCTATGTGACAAAGAATTAAGTAGATAAGTAAAAAGTAATGTTAACAAATATATTTTATTGATTACTACTAGATAATAAAACATTTTAGAATCTACTTCTAAAAATTTCTGAATCAAGAACTGGTTTTGAAATGATGATAACTTAAGGCAAGTTGAGCCAGATTTTTAAGGGGCTACGGGACCAATAACTAATTTTTATTTACTGTTCAGACGCCAGTTAATGAATACAGTTGAAATAGTGCATTTCGATACAAGTGGGAGAAAGGGATTTTTCACCTCCTCGCTCTTGCATTGAACCGTATTTTTCAATACAACGTGTGCAAGATACGTTGGAAAAATGGTACTTTATGCACGGCGTATCGAAAAAAGTATAAGACTAAAGTCATAAGCCCTAAATGATATTAAAAACAAATATTTTAAAACAAGCCTCATGTAAATTGGTTAAAAAGTGGATTCTAGCGGTTACGTGAAAAGAAAGAACGTTTGACAACTGATATCACCGATACCGGATGGAATTATAACTACACACATGTTCCCCCTCCCCAACAAAGAAGAGGCAAGCCGGGAAAACCGTGGCGGGTGGGGTGGGGGATCGAGAGCTAGATGTGTATGGTTCAAACACACACCGCAAGGGGTGCAGTTGTCGAATTTGACACGCTTTTTTTACACGGCATTGGTAATCTCTCCCTAATCTCTGATGCGAGTATGCTGCGCATCTAGTCCGCAACTAGATTTTATGGTATAGTGTATGTAGCTCGAGACTAATTGCGCTAGAGCGCGCGGAGCGTCACTTGGTCGCTGTTTTCCGTTCACGACGGACGTTTGATGTAAAGCTTAATTAATAAACACTCATTACTCTAAGCTGCTTCCTTTTGATTAAACCACAGGTTATAGTCCCAGAGTTTGGAGCCTAAACGTGAGTGTGTTTTTACGAAGTCTCAGCCAGCCTTACTGCTACACTTCAAAGAGGGACATAAAACGGTCAAAATGAAGAGTGATTTAATAAAAATTACGAAGCTAAAGAACATCGAAAACTGGGAAATGTGGAAATTCCAAGTATGTGTGCTGTTAAACTCTCGTCAAGTGTTTAGTGTTGTGAACGGAAAAGAAAAGAAACCGACAAGTCCTGCAGAAGATACAGAAGCAGCCGCTAAAGTAAAGTACGAAAAATATTTACAAGAATTTTTGAAAAAGGATAGCATTGCTCAGAAGTTCATTGTCACCTCTATGGAAAGGCAGCCAATGACGCACATACTGAACTGTGATAAGCAAAAGACATGTGAAACAAGCTCCGTGCAATGTATGAGAATAAAACCGACACGAGTGTACCTGTACTTCAGCAAAAGTGGTTCAGTTTTCGAAAAGATCCGGGCGACGACATTGCGACGCACATTTCTAAAATCAGTGATTTATGTTACACATTGCGAGAGCTCAAAGAAGAAATTTCGGACAGTAACATTTTATTGACTCTTCCAACAAGCTTCAATCATTTCAGATCAGCTTGGGATTCGACAGCAACGGATCAGAATACTATTGAAAATTTAACGACCTGCCTAATTATGGAAGAGACACGAGTGAAAAGTGAGAAAATTTCGAAAACAGTGCTTTTGTGTCAGGAAATAAAAAAACGCCAAAATTTGCTGAGAAAGGAGCTGAAAATAAAACTCAGAAAAATACGCTGAGTGATCGTTCGAGAAACAACTTTCACGGAAACCAGCCAAAACAAGATAGTTCCTGGAATTGTGGTAAGGTTGGGTATAAACGGCGAAAATGCTGGTACCTACCTAGAAACCAGCGACACAACGGTTCCGATTCGCAGCGCTCCAACATCTCAGCGGCAAGAAAGAAGGACGCCTTGATGGGGGAAGTGTTCGTCTCGTCGAGCAATTGCAGCGTGAACCGATCGACTTCGTGGCTTCTCGACTCATGCGTGTCAGGACACATGAGCGGCAAACGCGAATGGTTTGTAAATTATGAGAATATAGAAAAAGCAAATTCGTATCAGTGAAGGTAGAATGCGACATAAACATATTAGCGTACAACGGGCACAAATGTGAAAGAAAATTTTTGTAAAATGTTCTTCATTTACCAGAACTTAAATATAATCTTTTTTTTATGGGTGTTCAAAAAAATATGACTTTCGAATCAAATAATACGAATTGTACATTTTATAGAAATAATGAGATTATGGCAACTGGTTATAAAAGCTCAAATGATTCAATTTTTATTATGAAAATTAAAGTGGAACCTGTAGAAAAAATATTATTTACTGAGCAAAATTTAAACAAAAGTGAAATTCAGCTGTGGCATGAAAGACTGGCGCATCAGAATTTCGCAAACGAGAAAAACTGTTTAAAATATAATAATATTGATGTAAAGAGTGATTTTTCTAATTTTTGTGATGCGTGCGCGCTCGCAATAATACGCCGAGTGAACATCGAACGTCTCGAATCGGTGAAATTATAAATTTCGGATCTTTGCGGACCGACGGAAGACAACTCTATTGGACGTTACGCGCGGTACATTTTGCAGTTCTAAGATGATTTTTCAAAATACGTAACTTTATACTTTCTAAAAAATAAAAGTAAGGTCAAAGATTGTTTTTCAAACTATATACAGCGGTTAGAAAATGAAACTCGAATGAAAATAAACATACTTCGAACAGACAACGGTCTCGAATATGTAAATAAAGACGTAAGTCAAATTCTTTTCCATCATAGCATTAAACATCTACAGACTGGTGTTCATATTCCTCAACAGAACAGCAAAGCCGAACGCGAAAATCGTACACTAGGTGAAGCGGCGCATATGATGTTGTAGTGTAAAAATTTTCCAAAACTACTATGGGCTGAAGCTGTAAATACAGCTGCGTATGTTTTAAATAGAAGTAGGAAAACTAGTATTGAAAATAAAACGCCATTTGAAGTGCGGCATAGCAAAAGAAGTAACATTAAGTATTTTCGAATTTTTGGTTCGGAGGCCTATTTATATAGGCGAATCCGTAGTTTTAACTTCTTGCGTAGACATTTTCCTTGCATAACTTATGGCTGTTATACGTTTGCCGTACGAAGAACATGAACAAGATTGCGTCAAAATCTTCGGTATGAACTCGAAAATGAATCCTGATAATAGTATAAATGTGCAACTTACGGCGAAATATAGAAATGCATAACAATATCCAAAAAAGTTCGTATTTTAGGTACGCTCATTTTTTGTACATTTTTTGGATATTGCTATGCATTTCTACATTTTGCTGTATGTTGCACATTTATGCTAGTATCGTGTTGCATTTTTACCTCATATCGAAGATTTTTTAACCAGTCTTGATCATGTGATTTGCACACGATTAGAGCAATAAGTTATGCAAGAAAAATATCTACGCAAGAAGTTAAAACTTCTGTGGATTCGCCCATATATTGACAAAAGTTACAGGAAAAAGTGGGATATGCTAAATCCAAATTAGACATTTTTGTCGGTTATAAGAACGCGCAGTCGGCTCCGAAGTCACGGGCTAGTTTCCTCAGCTTTAATAAATTTAAACGTTACTATTTAGCGTCAAACTTCAGTTCTTTTCAGAGCTAATACTCACAAATATTTCTTTTTAGAGCTAAAACTCACCAACACTTCTTTTCAATACTATTCCCCAAAAAAGTTCTTTTCAGAAGTATTCCCAAAAACACTTCTTTTCAATACTATTCCCCAAAATAGTTATTTTCAGAAGTATTCCCAAAAACACTTCTTTTCAGGACTATTTCCAAAAAATAGTTCTCTTCAGAGCTATTCCCAAAAAAGTTCTTTTCAGAACTATTTCCCAAAAATAGTTCTCTTCAGAGCTATTCCCAAAAACAGTTCTGTTCGCGATAGAGCGTTTAAATTGCCCGCGCGCTCGCCTGACTCAAGAGCAAGTCGCCTCGCGGCAGCACCTCCCGGACTCGACGCTTACTGGAGGGCGCTCGCACGCCCGCCGGGGAGCGCGGGCCCCACGCGGCCGCCGGCGTCCCGGCGTCGCCATCTTGCTCGTTCTCTTTCCCATCGGACGCTCGCCCAGGAAGCATCTCCAGGCATCGCTCCAGGTTCACTGAAACTCGGATCAGCTCATCTCTAGTCACGCTCACCAGCCGCAGCTCTTCTCATCTTTCCCGCTCACTGATTCTCTCGCCGATTCAGCATCTCCTGCTTCGGCTGGAATCCCGACATTCAGCTCTCGCCACGTGGGCCACGTGGCAAGTAGAGGTTAAAACCTCTTAGTAAGGAACAGTGCGGTGCGCGTGATAAGTGTACAGACGTCTCACTCTCACAATATAGAGCAGCAGCTCATTAATCAGCATAAAAATAGTGTTCATTTATTTCACCCTTTCAATGCAAATGCCCATCCCAGTCCGCTCACTCGTGATTTCTCAAACAAGTTCTTTTCAGAACTATTCTCAAAAACAGTTCTTTTTCAAACTATTCCCCAAAAACAGTTCTTTTCGTCACGATTAATCTCAAGCAGCTTGTAACAAGCAGGGTTTTTCTGTGGAGGGATATTGGGTAAAAGAGTGCGGATAGAGTTCAGTATCCTATCCGCCTAGACGCGCGCGAGCTCAGTACACTCGCTGTAACCCCAGTGAAACGCTCAGTACACGTTCACTAAAGAGATCGAGCTCAGTACACTCGAATCCCCCTAAATAAAGTATGATTTATGGTAGCTTTCGGAGAGAGAAACACGTAAAAAATAAAAACACAGTCATTTAAGCAAAAACAATAATGAAAAGATATATTAGATCAAGAAAATAAACAATAAATATAATAAAAGAATCAATTTAATCGCATTTAAATCATATCAGGTCCGGACGGACGGAAGGTGTTTTCGCTCTGTAACATAGGAAAAGAGAAACGAACTTACGATAATAATCCTTAATCGCAACTAATAATAATTAACTTATGTGCTAAATTCTAAATGAAATGTCGAATACACAAATTCGCGAAAACTAACAAATTATCGAATATAATCAGCTGCTCCGGCGAGTTCTACTGGTTTGCGCTCAATACACACACTAGCCCCCTTAGAGAAGGAGCTCAGCTCAGGACACCGAGAGAACTGAATTCGACAGTCAAGTCGCTCCAATTCATAGCCACGGTTGACGCTGCGCGCGGGCGACTTGACGGGGAGTCGTCATGACCAGTATAGCCCGGTTGTGGCGATTTATGGCCACTTTTGTATGTATTTTAATTGCTATATATATTACTGACCTGGCTACACTGGTCATGACAACTCGCGTGGAGTGGGGGCGTTCGGGAGCGCACTGCTCGCTAGCCATCGGCCGCTTCGGAATGCGAGTATATATAGACATACTCGCGTTGCGATTACAGCTTACCTAAACAGAGATATTTCTTGCGCATCAAGAAATACCTCTGTTACAAGCTCGTAACAGAGGTATTTCTAAAGTACGTACTTCCACCGTCTGCTTAGGCTAGAAGAAGAAGCACTTTTCCTACTGCCGAAGCATATGAAGCATATTCCGTCTGCTTTTTGTGAGGTGACGCTAATGTCGCGAAACAACTTACTCGACCTGATTCATTACCCGAACGCGCCAACGAGCGTATACATTATTCAGAACTTTAGATATGATTAATGTTTTTGTTGCAAAATCTTTATTATTATAAACGGCGCAGTCTATAAATATTCGATTCTCGTGTTAAGATTATCGTTAAACATAAGATTATCGCTGATTATTGCTGAGTAAATATGTAGACAATTAAACTGATATTTTTTGAGTACCCTAATCTACAAACTATACCATTGTGTTCAAATAAATTGTGCAGTGAAAAAAAATCTAAAATTCTCTTAACAATAACAGCATGGAAAATTTACATAAATCATCTGATGATGAAAATAAGTCAAAAAACTATAATAATAACAAACTTTATTGACATGTAAATAAATAAAAATTGTTATTATTTTTTATTTTATTTTAATTTAATTTTATTCATTTTACGGGATTTCTCCCATTTACAATAGAAAATACAACATTTTTTTATAAAGATATAGAATGAATATGAAATTATTTATTAATAAGTTTATATTTTGTGACGCGTCGGCTGGGGATGTGGCCGACGGTTGGATAATGAATAAAATACGACAGTAAAATAGTTAATTAAAGCTTTATTCGCGAAGGCATCGACGGCCGATATTAGAATATACAATAAAAGGGCGCCAAGCCAATATTCGTTATCGCTATTACGCGCACACACACCCGGGACTTTGCCACCGGGAAGGACAGGATAAAAGGGAAGAAAAGGGAAGAAAAGGGACTTACCGCGTCGTTACGCAGACTGCTCCGTTACACCCACACACAGCGAAAAACAAAGGGGAAAAGGGCCGGTATTCGAAAGCTGTCGCTCGCACGTCGCCTGGTTGCACTGAGGGCCTGACACGGAATGGAGATTGCGCACGCTCGGCGTGCGCACGAGCCCAACGCTTGCTGGTAATTCTCGTCGCGTCCGCGATCTTGTAGTGGCGCCCGAGTGGCTCCAAGCCCTTGATAGGCCAGCCGTTTCGTCTGCTCAGGCCGATAACTGCGTGTTGTGGTACGGTTGACGTGGTGCACTAGGTGATTTTCCGAGTGCTCTTTCCTCCAGGAGCCGCCGGGAACGTTGCAAGATAAACTGAATAATCGTTCCTGTTCGCCAAAGCCGTCGGCTGATTTCGGCCTATATTTCATTTCCAGGTGATTGACAGGGGAGTAGCTGGGTTCCTGAGGAAGCTGGGGAACCTTCCCATGGCTGTAGGTTCCTCCAATATCGATAAAAGTGGTGGGGTGAGTGTTTGCCATCCGTATTAAAAAAGTGGCAATCTAACCTCCCAGCCTGGCTCCCAGCCTAAGTACTCCTTGATGATGCTCCCTCTGGTCACTTGGATTCTCTTGGCTTATTGCGGTTCTTTTTCTTGCAGGTCGTTAGTGATGTTCAGACTCTCGTAGTCTTCTCTTCGTCCCTTCGGGCTGCCAACGAGTAGTTTATAGCCGGTGCATAATGATCTTCGACTAGCTGCTATCCAGGCCGTTGCAGCTTCCAGTGGTGATGCATGCGGTTTGGGCCAGTTATGGAGTGCCAATTGAGGATTTAAAGATACGTGTGGGAACCTGTGAGGGGATAGGGCCAATATTATGTGTAAAGGGGGGTGCGTGTGTGTCTTACCAGTACTAGTTTAGGTAGTGACTCTTTGCTCTCCACGGTGCTTATTCCTAGTCTAGATTCCATGCGAGGGCTTAGTATTTATGTGTTATCTTAGGATATTAGCTTCTGGGAAAAATAATAAGGGTATGACATGCAGTGAAACTGCCATGTCACAATTTATTTGAAAATATCCTCTCAATCCCTCTTTATCTGCTTGTTCACGTTGTTACGGGGCAATTTCCCGAAGTTTCCCCGGGATCCCGAATACCCTATAAACAAATTTGATCGCGACCCGGTTTGAAAATCTACTAATTTTGTCTCTCTCTAAACGACCTTACTCTCGCGCACGTCGGATGTTAGGCGCCAGGCACCTCTCGGTGCCACCGGGTCAGCAGGTAATCTCGTTCTCCTCGTGGCGGTTATATTCGACCTGGCTAGCCAGCCGGAGAGCGGGTGCGGCAGGTGGCTTTCGGGAATAACCAGCCGAGCCTCAAACGGACAACACAAATACACTTAAATTGTAAACGCTGGGAAGTAATTGGGGGGCGAACACCAAGATTTAAATAAATAAAATATGAATTTATTCACAAAGTCCCTAGATATACACGTGTGTGTGTCTCGCGATCGCGTAACGCGCGTCGCGGTGTCTCCGAGCACTCTCGCATCCGTAAATAAACTACAATTACTTGCTTAGATTAATAACTCGAATTATCCGTCGCGGCGACTCAGTGCATCGATGCACGTACAACTATCTCGCGGATTCACTTCGCGTCCGCGGCACTCCTCGCCCGGCACTTATACTCGCCTGTAGTTGATGGCGTCGCTCGACCTCACGGCTCCTTCCAAACGGCCCACTCACCGTCTCTATTGTCGCTATTTCGCCTCCTGTTCGCTCGTCAACTCGCTTAACGTCTGGATCGCGCTAATTTTCCCTAATCTCTCGCGTCACTCTCGACTTCCCTGCTCTATCGTCTCGTAAAAACTCGAAAGAAAGACTAGCGCGCGTTGGAGGTTCTGAGCTGGGCTCGGTCCGGGCAACAAGTGGCCGAGCCAAGATGGATGGCCCGGCGTGAAGTCAGCGTCCCTCTTCTCTCTCCGTCGTTCTCGTTCTCGGCTGCAATCTCCCCTCTCGTTCGCGGGTTGTTAATTAGTCAGGCGCGAGGGGTCGTAATTGTCCTTCTTTTTCCGGTCTCGTTAGCTTATCTGAGTCCTACGGCGATAATGATGTTATCTTAGCGCGCCCTCTATCGCCTGGCGCGCCTTTCGAACGCCGATGCCGACATTGAAATGGTGGCGGTGCTCTCACGCGCCCTCGCGACTTGGCGGAGCTGGTAAATCTCGGCGCGCTTAACTGCGTAGGCGGGAGGCGCGGGCCCGCCTTACGCTCCTGCGCGCCGCTCGGCTCGACTCGGCGATTATCGGCGCGCCCGTATTCTTGATACGCCTCGTGCGCTTGGCGTTCCCCTCTCTGCGCGTGCTCTCTATCTCTCTCACTCGTTCGACGCTCTCTCTCGGCCGGTAACACGTGCTCGCGCGCGTGCTCGAGCTCCTCGTGGCCGCTTCGTCGCGTATGTTACGCCGCCTCTCGGTGCGCCGGCGACTCGTGAGTGATCGAGTACGGGTGTGTGTTTGTGTGTATGTATGCTAGGGCTCTTCGCCGTTGCCGGCTCTTCGCCTCGTGCTCGTCGGTGTCAGCTGGCGGTAGGCAAGATGGCGGCGGTCGGCTCACCTCCGCATTTTAGCCGCTCGCCACCGAACACCTAGTGACTCTCCGCCGTCGCTTGGGACTGCAGGGCATCCCGGTCGGACGAGGCGGGCGTGGGGAACCCGTTGCGCCCGCGTCCGGGCTCCGTAGGCGGTTCGTTGGTGGGCATCGTCCAGCCAGCTGATCGCCGGCGTCGTCTCTCTCTCTCTTTCGCCCGTGGCAAGCTTGGATCGGTTGTCTGTGTGCGTGTGCGGGAGTGCGTCGTCGACGTAACCTCGGGGAAACGTAGGATTTTTATGCGTTAAAAAAAACAATTAATAAATTTGCGTGGTGCTCGGAAAACGACGTTCGGCGCGTCTTGTTGCCCGGGGTTTCATGGGGAAATTATTGACTCGTCACAACGTATTTTCGATGCCCGCCCCAACCAGCAACACACGCTTCGCTCGTGCTGCAAATGTTGGGCGGGCATCGAAGACACATAAACGCGCAAACGGCAAAATGTAGACAGAAAACCTAACCTGCGTAGACCGACCGACAGAGCGCGCTGATGTTCCCAGACCCATAGCGAAAGTAAAAACATGGCCACGCAGTGGAACTGTCAGCTGGAAGGTAACAACGATGATTTTTAATTTTTATAAATAATAGTATATTATAGCACGGGTGCGGAAGATGATTATTTAAATCGTTCGACGGTTTTCGCCCGAGCGAAGCGAATGCGAATAAAATTGGCATTAAAGTTGCCATTTTGAGGTTAGAGTGCTATAAAATAATAAACGTACTTTCGCCCAGGGATAGAGAAAAACACTATTTCTTACACGGGAGTAAAATGGAAGTTTCG
>JAXIUT010058088.1:0-10019 GCA_035586675.1 Eurytoma californica | reverse complement strand
CAAAATGCTTTATTTTTAGTGAGACTTGTTAAGAAATATGTTTCACAGCAAATGAAACATATTTAATGGGGTGGCCCGCTATGCCTCGCTCTCCCCTATATACACAACATTTTTAGTAAAAAATAAAAAATTACCAATTTCGGCGCATTTAGTGCACGTCTGCTTCATTGTTTCCACGTATTCATCTGGCATCATTATGTCGATTTGTTGCATTATTGAATTTAACGATAATTCACCGTTTTTCAACTGTAAGGAAAGTTAAAAATTCGTCACACTTGCATAATATTCAGTAGCTGTTAATAAACAATTATATTTAAGTATACGTACTACTTTGAGCATTTGTAAAATGCATCTTGTAAAACACATTAATGGCTTCTCGGGGGGGAAGTGGCCGTTTTTCGTCCCTTCTACCAGATCTGTAAAAAAAGTTACAATCTGTCGGTATATAGTAGATTTTAGGGTCTTTAGGACCATGGGAAGTGGTAATTTTGTACCACAGGGAAAATTTTTATTTTACGCCCTAAGGCGAGAAGCGGGAGCTTTGTATCTGTTTAAATTTCATTCAAATTTTTTTAAATTAATTTTTTTTTTTAATTTTAATTTCTTTTTAAAATTCTTTTTAAAGGTCCTAAGGAGGCAAGAAAAGTCTACCTTCGTATCCTGTGATTCAAAATGATTTTTTAGACTACTTAGAACTTCAATTTTTAAATTCATTTCTGCCCTTGGCATTAAAAAAGACAATTCATTTATACGGTACCACTAAATTTTATGAAATAAATTTCTATGCAAAAAAATATTTTGTAATGAAAAAGAAATTTCTAATTTAAAAAAGTAAATTAAACTAATGCGTACGTTTTTACTAACCTGCATCGACTGTAACTTTCTTCATACAAGAATTTTTGAACGGTTTCAAAGAATTTTTTATTTGATCCATCGTCATTTTCTGTAAGAAGAAATTATTAATTACCGTGTGAATTTTTTTAGTGTGGGATAGAATACAAATTTAGTTTTTGTAAATATTGCTATTTGCACTACAAACAATTTCAGTAATAACTACTTCACTTTTAATTCTAGCCGCTAATTATTATTGAAATTCCAGTACGCATTTTCAATATTTACAAATAATTTTGTCAGTACACTTTGACTAACAAAAGCGAACTCACCGATTCAGCATATCTGAAATTTACGAATATCACCGCAACTGTAATAAGGCAAACTAATCTCATTTTATTTTCTATCAGAATCTGTTTGCGCGAAAAGCTACAAAATTCGTTAGAATTCCTTGCCTCGTTTACTGTTGAATCACATTTTTCCTGCGATCTCGTCTTTTATAATACGGAGTCTCACATAGTTTTGTAATTTGAAAGCGCTGACATTGTAACATTGTATAATTGATTGCCTATGATCAAGCATTTAGTAGCCGTAATGCATGGTTACCGTGAACAGCCATTTAAAATACGTTTAGTGTAATTTTTAGATTTTTTTTTTATTTCGATTGAAAAAATTTAAGCGTGCCGCATACGTTTTATACAACATATTATTTTTTACGAGAAAAATAAGATGTGACCGCAGATTATCGAAGCTATAATGACAGTACCTATTTCCTTTTACGAAATTTAATATCTCAAACTCATAATGGCCTTATGAAAAAATAATTATCCAACTAGCTAAATATAATAATAATTATTGATTGAAAAACAAGTCACAAAGTGCACATAATTCTTAGGTGCACGGAGAGAAATGATATTGTAAAAATTACTCCCTTACAAAAATAAACTTCTGGACAAAACTATTGTAAGAACTACTACAAACTACTGAAAACTTCTGATGGATTAATAGATTCCAATAGTAAATTGACAACTACTGTCAACATTTCAAAAAATTCCTAAGCAGTTTAAAAGTAGTTTACATACAGTTTTCAGTCACAGAAATATGTGATTTATCAGTAGTTCACCTGCAGTTGAACAGTTGCTTATCCAATAGGTTTGTCAATAGTTTTTTCAGTAGTTTATTTTCATAATATTCCATAAGAAAGGTGGGACAGACTCGACCTATGAGGATTTTTGGTATGCAACATAGCAATTTTTATTATGTGTTGTAGTAAAAATTGCTATGAACATTGCTATGTAATAAAAGTTGCTATGTTGCATACCAAAAATCCTCATAGGTCGAGTCTGTCCCACCTTTCTTATGGAACATAGTAATTTTTACAATATCATTTCTCTCCGTGTGTTCATTGTATTTAATGATTCTAACAGAGAATCATACTCACAAACACCCGCACGCACACACGCACACCTACACCCACACACACACCCACGTAAACACACACTGCACATAATTAAATACAGTAACATCCATCGTTGAAATGTTGAAACATTTATTATTTAGACACACAATCTACCTTAAGCTAAGTGGACTTATTGATTTTCATAATGCACTCACAACCATTACGGTCCTAGAGTGCCTTAGCAACTGGCCACCTATTATTATACAACACCTAAGTCGCCAATAGCAGTCTGTCGCGTTGAATTCGGTATGCATAGTTTGAGCAGACTGTCGGCGATCGTGCGGTTATTCAACTTCTTCGGTCTCACCACCTTCTCCCTGGCCGCGAAGACGAGCGAGAATCCGTACGATGTGCCGGTGGAAAAGCTGTTCCGGAGATCGGTGGCTGGGCTGATTCAGAATCTGGCGTTCATTCTGATGGTCGGCTGTACGAACTACATGACCTTGAGCAAATTGTACTGGGAGAGATACGAAAGGAAACTGGTGCTGTTCAACCTGATCGACATCTTCGACGTGCTTCTGGGCTCCCTGGTAGCGCTGACGATTTTGGCGTTTCACTTGGTGCGACGGGGAGTCGCCTTGACCCTGACCTCGAGGCTCTACAAGCTCTACGTGATCACCGATCGGATCAGCGGCACTGGACGCAAGGGGAAGTCGACGTTCCACTTTGTCGCGCTGTTGATAGCCGCTCAACTGACGTTGAGTTCAATTGG
Source organism: Eurytoma californica (assembly GCA_035586675.1). NCBI lineage: Eukaryota > Metazoa > Arthropoda > Insecta > Hymenoptera > Eurytomidae > Eurytoma > Eurytoma californica. The sequence continues at coordinate 7,017 of JAXIUT010058088.1, read as the reverse complement.
GATTGTCACTATCGTCGTGTATTACGATACTGTCGTTTTCTTGTTGAGCAGCATGTCGAGGCACCTGATCATCGTGTGGTTCTTCACGCTGTACGTCCTGGTCATCAGAGTACTTTTGGACACATTCAGTAACCTGAACGAGTCGTTAGTGAGTTTGACGAGGATATCGCTGGTGCAGGTTCCAAATGAGAAGCAGAACAGCGGCTGCTTTCTCTTTTCCACGAAGAACCTGCAGTTGCTGCTGAAGGTTCGGAGCTTGCACAACTCGCTGATAGACATTTGCCAGGAGGTGGAGTCGTTTTTCGAAGTTACGATTTTAGCGTGCATCGTGTACGTATTCGTTTATTTGATAGTGTCTTTGTACTTTATTCTGGATTTGGTGATCGAGGGGAAGGTCATTTTTAAAGCTATCGAGTACGTGCACTTGTTACTGTGGCAAGGTGCATTCTTGGTTTCTTTACTGGCATTGACGAGGCACGTCACAAAAACCGAAATTGAAGTAAGTGATGCAATTCTTTTTGAATTTCAGTAAGAAAAAACGCATTTCATTCATTATTGTTCGTATATACCCAGTTGAAAATGCCCAGATGGATGGACTTGGATCCACGTGGATTGACATGAAATCCACATGGATCCACGTGGAATCCATGTGGATCCATCCATCCCGACATTTTTAACTGGGTACATCGCGTTAGCATTGTACTGAAATACTTATGGATATTACGAATGCCCCCTGTTAGATATAATAGTTGCCAACCGTCTTACCAGTTGTTGGTAATAAATAACCGTTTATTTTGTGATGGAATAATATCTTTGCCCTTGGGCGACAAATGATGAAAATTAATAATTGCAAAAAAGTCAATTTATATATTTTATTAAGTCAATGAACTGCAAACAACGAAACGGAAGTAAACCTAATTAAAATCCATGGAATGCACTTCTTATTGAGGTTAGGAGCATATTCCACGTATCATGATGTGTCTACTTAACAATATTTTTGTTAATCATCTATAATACTTTTTATTACTTTTTACAACTAAATAGTTGTTTCATAAATTGTAAAATGTTCCATTAATAGACAGTTAGATAGATAGTTCACCAACCGTTGGCTAACCGTTAGTCAATATTGTTGTGTTGCGTTATTCTTTAGCCACCTTGTGTGCTGGCATCAACGCGAGTATTGACTATTCATCACCCACCACTGTATTTTTCAGAGCAAATTCAATTACGTCATAAAACGTTCGTCTTTTGCAGATCAATAGAACTGGTCATATTGTGCATCAGTTAATGAGGAATACGTTGAATAATGAGATTACCAAAGAGGTAACTTTTTTCAACGCCAACAAATAAAGTTGATGACCAGCAACACTTAATACTTAAATAAATTTATAATTTCAGTTGAATGATTTCTCTTTCTACTTACTGCACACTCGTGTAAAATTTACTGCGTGGGGAATATTTTCTTTGGATGGAAGTTTGATCCAATCGGTAACCATATAAAATTATAATATTAAATAATGATTGTTAAAATTTAGTACAATATTTAATTGTTGCTACTTTCTTTTTAGATTTTCAGTTCCATTACGACGTATTTGGTCATTCTATTACAATTTCAACTGCAGCCGTCTTCTAAGGAAACATTAAACAACAATACAAAAATTATCGATAATCATTGACAATATTGATATGTAGATAATATTTTATACAATACACGATCTGATTCCTTGGTGTCAACTCTTGTCATTTTAAAAAAATTACACCCTCTCAAAATGACAAATTTAAAAAATAAAAATCACTATATCTTATCACCCGCTTGAATCTCGCGATGTAGGATAGTGAGGCGGGCGGATATTTGACTGACACATACATTTGCTGTAAAAGGAAGTGCGTAAAAAATCGTGTAAATCTCTTCATCTATTTAGAACGAACTATGTACTCTCTTTCACCGGCCTTAGTCATGTTTCGGATATTCGTACCAATAAACCTTAGTCACTGCCGATATTAAGTAAACAGTGTTACCGCGATGGCAAAGTCGAATAAAAAATATATAGTGAAGTTCCTCATTTTCTTAAACTACTTCTTTATGTTCGTGGGTCTGGCAAATTTGTCCATCAGAACGACGGATTCGAAAACTCAGAAGCTCCGATTCATCTTTGCACCTTCCCGCGTAGCGATAATTTATAGTGCGATCGTAATGGGCTTATTGATTTGCCTTTGCCTGGCGGGGCTTTACGTGGAGTACACCGCGGTGTACGACTACAAAGTGTCGCTCTTCCAGATGGTCGATTTCTTCCAGCTGATCATGGGAAACTCGGTGATCGTCTCCGTACTCTTCGTCCATTGTTTGAAAGTCAAGCAATTCGCCAGCATACTGCAGAAGATGCACAACGCCAGTATCTACCTCCTCAATTTGGACGTTCTGAACTCCACGGATTCGCTGTTTTTTTACCTGGCCAGTGTATTCGCCTCCAACGTGTGCCTGTTCACCATCTTCATCATCTCCGCGATGACGTCTTTTCCATCGCTGCTGATCTTCTTCGTCAACTTCATCCCGAACTTCGTGACGGTGTGCCTGGTGCTGCAGTACACCATCGTCGTGAGGATAATTTTCTTTATGTTCGACAGCGTGAATAAAGGCATTATGAAAGCCTTCAGGGACCTCGCTGAGGGACAACCTGATGAGATGCACGGAAATGTAGACACTGCATTAAATTCAAAATACAGTGAGATCTTGATCTTGCTTCAGAATGCCCATGCTAACCTATGTAACATATCCGAGGATGTGACCAGATTTTATGACATATCTATACTTGGTTGTATTGCGTTCATGTTTTACACCATAGTTGTGTACACCTACTTTTTGTTGATGTTCGCCTTAAACGGAGATAAACTGTTTGAAGATTCCGAGTACATACATATCGGTTTGTGGGATAGTTGGCTTTTGTGGGCACTTTTTGCTTTGTCCAGAAATGTTACCAAAACACTTAACGAGGTAAATTTAATTGATTGTTTACGGTACTATGAATGAGTAGATTTAGTAATAATAATTTATTTACAATCTAGGTGAACAGGACAAAAAATATCGTTTTTGAACTGTTTAAATATGTGAAGAATCAGGAGTACAGAGAAATGGTACGAATTTTCATTTAAAATATAATTATGAGGTCCACCTGTGATTGCCTCTTGTTTTCGAATTTTTTTTTTCGGGAAACTATACTGAATATCTTTTCATGAATGTTAAGTCATTTTCTTAATTTATTATTCAGCATTTTGAGGAAGATCGCAAATAATTGCCTGTTACAAATTGTATGAATTCCAAAACTATACTAAATAATAACCTATGTAAGAATGTAAAATTTCTAAAAAAAAACCCTGAAAAACAGCTCGAAATATCTGAAGGTTGTATAGGCCCCCTGAAAAAATCTGGTGTACATAAATCAATGTTATGTTTTTTTTTTAGTTAAAAGATTTTTCACAGTATTCCATGCATAAAAAAGTAAGATTCACAGCCATGGATTTCTTTTCTCTAGAATGTAATCTAATAACTTCCGTAAGTAAATTTTTAATTATTAACTTATTACATTAGGTCTGTATTTAATATCGGTTATACTATATTGTACGATTATTTTTAAATAGATTATCCATTCAGTTTTGACTTACTTAGTTATTCTGGTGCAATTTGAACATTAAGTGATCGCTATATTTATAAATATTCAAAAAAATTAGTATCAGACTCTATGAAAATGGCTACTACATCAAAACGTTGCAAAACATAATTTAAACATTGCCATATGATTTATTATACTGAACTTGTATCCTTTTAAAATAGATTTTGATATTGGAACTTATTTTTATGCGTTATGCACAATTTTAACCTTTCAAAAATCTTTATCTGCAAGTGTCGTCATTAGTGATATAATTGAATACAAAATGGGTGATTTGGCCGATAAAAAATAGATATCAAATTAATCTTGCTATACCCCACTCTGTAAATGCTTTCGAAAGTTTAAAAAAAAAACAATTCGCGTCAAAAAATATGCTTTCCCAGTAAAGAGAAAGAGAGAGAGAGAGAGAGAGAGAGAGAGAGAGAGAGGGCGCCCCATCGATCAGCCATTGCTCGCTCGCAAACTATAGTAGTCTATTATAATTATTCTTACCCGATCACAACGGTTACACGGATTGGTCGTTATCGATTTTCAGAATTCACTACCATTAATTACAGTTCTAGGTTCGAGTGCATTTGCGCAGTCGGCCACCCCCGACCAGCGCAATCCTCTGTCACTAGCTCAGTTCGCGAGGTGCAAACTCAACGGGCTGAACGCGTCATGAACAGCCTGAGCAGCCTGTCGGCGATCCTGCGGATGTTCAATTTTTTCGGCCTGGCCACCTTCTCCCTGGCCGTCAAGACCAGCCAGAATCCGAACGATGTGCCGATGGAGAAGCTATTTGAGAGGTCGATCGTGGCTCTGGTTCAGAACCTGCTGTTCTTCCTGATGATCTCCGGTATGGATATCTTCGTCTTGATCCAGGTGTACGTGAAGGAGGTGTCGCTGTACAATCTGAGCGACTTCTTCGAAGTGTTTTTGGGCTACGCGGTGGCGGTGTTTATTTTGGTGTTCTACCTCTCGCGGCAACGAGTTACCCTGAACCTGACCTCGAGGTTGTACAAACTGTACGTTGCTTCCGATCAGATGAACACTGGACTCAAGAGTAAATCCACCTTTTACTTCATCACATTGTTCATTGCGTTTCAATTGACGTTGAACACAATCATGGTGGTCACCATTTTCGTGTACCACAACAAGTTTGTCGACTTGATGAGTACCTTGTCCAGGCAGCTGATCATCATGTGGCTGGTCACGCAGTACGCGCTGGTGATCAGAATACTCCTGGATGTGTTCAGGAACCTCAACCATTCGTTGGCCAGTTTGACGAGGATACCTCAAAGCCACGATAATGCCTCCAAGAGGAACGCGAAGAACAGCGGCTCGTTTCTCTTCTCCACGAAGAAGCTGCAGATGCTACTGAAGGTACGGAGCTTGCACCACTCGCTGATTGAGATTTGCCAGGAGGTGGACTCGTTTTTCGAATTTACTATCCTCGCGTGCACCGGCTACATATTCGTTTACGTAATAGTGACTTCGTACTTTCTGCTGAATTTGGTGATCGAGAAGAAAATAGTTTTCGACGTCATCGAGTACACGCATATGGTGATGTCGCAGGTTTCTATGTTGGTTCCTTTGATAACTTTGGTGAGGCACGCCACAAAAACCAAATTGGAAGTATGTCCTACCATATACATTTTAATCTTTTAACGAGAGAAACATTTCATTGAAATTACCCTGGGGAAGATCCGATATTGATAAAAGTTAACCTTTACACGTGAAGAATGGTTCGACGAAAATTGATCAATTTTTTTTTTCAAAAATTACAATGTAGTTAGTAATCGAGATCAAGTGGTCCGTTTATTAAAAATTGCTCGCAACTTGGTTCAAATTGTCACGAACGCGATAAAAATCTGAATATTTTTCCAACATTCATGTTCAAAGTCTTACGGGGTTTCATCAATTACTCTACAATGGTCAATCTTTTTTCATCTAGAAACTTGTCATATAAATTGCACACTTTTCGCCCGCTTAATGAATCTATAATATTCTACTTGCAACAGACTGAGGAGATTATGACACTCTTCCTTCTCGTGTATCAAATATCGATGTTATGGATATACTTAAGAATTCATTGCGCTTGTTAACCATTAAATTTTATTTCGTTTTTCTTTACTTCCTTTTCATTTATTGAATATTTTATAATTACAAGGGTTTTCTAACCCGTCAAATAAAATAAAATAAAATAAATAAATAAAACATTTGCTGATAATTTTTACTAACCACATTAGGTTACTAGCCACTTGTAATTAGTGATATACATCGAACTATTCTCTTCACATATTTTTTAGAGTGACCTGGATTCAAGCCTGTAATTTTAGCTTAAAAATTAGAATTTTCACATTTTTTAACAATTTGTAATTTTTAAAAATCAACTACTAACATAGTACGTAAATAAATGTATCTCTAATTTTATGATTTTTACTTAGAAATGCATTATAAATTATTTGCATTTTGTAGAGTAATAAAACTGGTCAGATTATACATCAGTTATTCCGGGGGACATTAAATAATGAAATTACCAAAGAGGTAACATTTGTGTATTAACATTAATATAAAATAGCATTGATGCAACGTCAACATTTAGTGCATAATATAAATTGTCGATTTCAGTTGAATGAATTTTCTCTCTATTTACTGCATGTTCGTGTAAAATTTACTGCGTGGGGAGTTCTTTTCATCGATGGAAGTTTAATCAAATCAGTAAATAGAAAATTGTAATGTGCAATATTAATAATTGGTGGAAGTAAATGCGGACTTGAATTTTATTCCTTGTTTTTAGATCTTTGGTTCCATAACGACTTATATGGTAATACTATTACAGTTTCACATGCAGTTATCAGCAACGAACACCGACAGCGATGCGAACAGTCAGTGCTAATTATTGTCAATAATTGTACGAAGATAATTTGCTAAGGGGTAATATTCATTAGCAATACAAAATCATAAAGATCCATCCCTTGTTACTTGAAATGAAAAATTGCACTATATCAACATAAAATTTTGAAAATAGTTATCTGTAACTCTAATAGTTATCTGTAACTATAAACTATATAGCTCCATGAATTGAAGATAACTTTATTATAAAACATATAAAATTTTTCGTTACACGTGAACAAAACATAAAAGGATTGTATAAACTTTAAAATAAAACACTTTTGTAAATGAACTTTTATAAAATGAAATTTTTTATATTTGTTTATTCGACTCTAACGGATCATAGCAGGCGAACATAAATGTTACCCCTTTATGACAACGTTTCGGATGTCTTATAAATCCTTCTTCAGGTCCAAAACTAACTTAATATCCTATAACATTAAACTAGATAAACTTAAATTATCACAAAAAACTT
>JAXIUT010058077.1:0-10021 GCA_035586675.1 Eurytoma californica | reverse complement strand
TATTATAATATATTTTATTTTATTATTATATATTAAAGTGTTCTGTGTTTTAATTATATTTACCATCCGTTCTCTTAACAGAAAATCCGTAATACATATTTTAATGGGGGTTTGAAGTGTGCTGAACTTCATATTTTGGCGATCGTATATTGCGCGATTCGCCGGGGTTACAGCGGGTGTTCCTTGAGCCCGCTCGCGATTAGGCGATAAGGTGTCTTGAGCCTTTTTCGCAATAAATTACACCCTCTATCCTTTCTCAGAAAACCCTCGACTTGTTACAAGTGGGCGTATCCTTCACGAGATTCCCAGAACTGGCGCCCACGCGAGTAGAGTATCTTTAGATTCCCGCGACCCCAAAGGATTGTTTACTAAAGTCCCTGGATTGATTTGGGATCCTCGTGCGGACATCTTCCGTTTTGCTCTAGACCTCCGTCAAATAGCCTCGGATGTAATGGACCGTCCAGGCGACCCACCAAACGTGAAGTTCTCAGTGTCGTCATGTCGATCTTTGACCAGCTCTGGTTTCTGTCTGCTTTCACGGTACGCAGACGGATCCTGTTACAAAGTATTTGGAGACGCGGCACGAACTGGGAAGAACCCATCAACGAGGTGGAGTTTGATAGATGGACAAAATGGCTGGAAGCTCTAAAAGGCTTGGATTATTATTTAAGCGGATCTCTGCGCGTTGAGCGTAACGAATTGCATGTCTTCAGCGATGCGAGCACAGAAGCGTTCGCCGGTGGCCTACCGCCGCGTAACGTACGAGGACGGAACCATCGAGGTATCATTCGTGGCTAGTAAGAGCCGGGTCGCGCCAGTTAAGCTCATGACGATTCCTCGGCTCGAACTTCAGGCAGCCGTGATAGCCGCGCACCTGGCGCGGTCAATTCAGGACGAGTTGGAGATTGCATTTGATAGGCGCCGATTCTACACGGATTCTCGGACCGTTCTGGCGTGGATACGAAACGATCCGCGCAACTTTCGGCCTTTCGTGTGCTTTCGACTCGGCGAGATCGACGATCTGTCGAACGCGGAGGAATGGCAGTGGGTCGCCGCGGAAGACAATCCAGCGGACGACACGACACGCGACGTTCCCGGAGATCTGAGCCCCGCGCCCCGTTGGTTCAACGGGCCGGTCTTCTATCGACGCGAACGTCGGTACGAGCGAGGTGAGCACCGACGGTGAAGGCGAACGACTCGAAGCGATGTTTGCAGTACGCGAATGCGAGCCGGCGTTGTCGTACGGCCTCCCGGAGATCAGCCGTTTCTCGACGGCCGGCCGCCTTGTCCGTTCCACCGCCCGAGTGTTCCAATTCATCGCGATCTTGAAAGGGGAGATGCCAAAATATTCCCCCGTTACCACGACACTACTAGAGCGCGTCGAAAAGGCTTGGTTACTCTCCTCTCAAAGCGAAACTTTCCCGATGGAATTGTCCAGACTGAAACGTGGACCGATAAACGAGGATAGCAAAATACGGAAACTCACGCCCGTGCTATCTGAGGATGGCCTCCTAAGGGCCCAAGGGCGAATCGACAAAGCCTTGAATGTTCAGGTATGTACCTGTAGCCGTGAAACGACTCGTCCTCCTCGATGGAGATCATCCGGTGGCGGAGCTAATTATCAAAGAATACCACGCGCGATTTAACCATGGCAACCACGAAACCGTTGTAAATGAACTCCGCCAACGCTACTGGATCACGAAGTTAAGAGTATCGGTCAAATCGGTGATAACTAAGTGCCTACTCTGTCGCTTACGTCGGGCGAAACCCCTCCTGCCGCGCCTTGGCGACCTCCCGGAGTCGCGGCTCGCGCATCATATGCAACCGTTCCCTTTTGCGGTGTAGACTATTTTGGCCCGATGTACGTAACCATCGGGCGGAGACGCGCGAAAAGGTGGGGCGTCCTCTTTACATGTCTGACGACCCGGGCCGTGCATCTTGAACTCGCATACTCCCTCAACACTGACTCGGTAATAATGGCGCTGCGCCCCCTGGTGGCGCGAAGGGGACAGCCAGTGGAGATACACAGCGATAACGGTACCAACTTCCGGGGCGCGGACGCGGAGTTTCGAAGGGCGGCGAAGGAGCTGGAATCCGATATAGTTGAGAGAGCGAGTCATCTCCGGACGACCTGGAAATTCATTCTCCCAGGGGCACCTCACATGGGTGGGAGCTGGGAGCGGCTGGTGCAGAGCGTTAAAAAGGCGTTAAGAGCCCCTCTTAACGCCTTTTAAAACTCTACTCACCCTCCTATCCGAAGCGGAATACACGGTAAATTGTCGACCACTTACTCACCTATCCCCCGACCCGAGCGACCCTGAGTCACTCACCCCGAACCATTTCCTCATAAGCTCCTCATCTGGAAACCCCCCGCTGGGGAAGTTCGATTTAGCCGATGTTTGTTCCCGTAAGCACTGGCGAGTGGCGCAAGCCATGGCAGAGACGTTTTGGAAACGCTGGGTGAAAGAATACCTGCTCACATTGCTATCTCGAGCGAAGTGGCTACAGGACATCGAACCTTTAGACCGAGGCGATGTCGTCATCATCGTGGACCCCCAAATGCCGCGGAACTCCTGGTTGAAAGGGATGGTCGAGGGCGTCTATCCGGGAAATGACAGCCGAGTCAGAGTGGTGAAAATACGGACCACGCGGGGATACTACGTGCGCCCGAGCACGAAGGTGATAAGGTTGACGACGTCGGATTAGTGTACTCGGCAGTCTTCCGTACAGGGGGGAGAAATGTCGCCAACCGGGTGAATTGAAGTCCGTGGTCAACTCGGTAATGCGGACGGGCGCCTCGGAGAACCGAGGTGACGCCAGTGGTCAATACGAGAGCTGGGCGGTAATGCGGTTGGGCGCCTTGGCCTGACCGTCCGCCACCCAACGAATTGGTTCACCCGGTAATGCAGATCTACATCCTAGGCGTGGATGTGTCGGCGACCGTGCGGGTGAACGCGCGCGGGATGCGAGCGGATGCCGTCTACATTGTTCGACATTACTCTTTGCTTTAGTATTTCGTTTGATTTGATATGTTCATTTCATTTGTTATTATTGTTTGTAGCGTTGCCTTCTAGTTGATTGTAACCTCGTTCGTAAAGCGCGCGCACGGCCTACTGCGCCCTCTACTGCGCCCTCTATCAAAAACCGATCGAACTGGATATTGCGAGCGCGGGAAATCAGTACCGAGGGAACAGCCGAAGCGGCAGGTCGCCGGTCCGACACGGGGGGAGCTCGGGAACCGGTTTCCTCCGCGCGATCGCGTTCTTCCGGTTTCGCACGTGGACCGAGTCGGACGTCGTGACTTGCGTGTGTCCGCAATTTAAAAACTTTATTAAAAAATAGACTGTTAAAAATTAACTGAGTGATCGTTATAAATAAACTGAGTGCCAACCATATTGTGAATCTTTATTTCTTCCCTTCCACCACAGTAAAGGAAGAAAAAATGGAGCAAAGCATATCAGAAATGATAAAGGAGATAGGTGAAATGAGAAGGAGGATCAAGGGATTAGAAGGAAAGATTTATAGTTTGGAGGAAGAGAATAAGGAGTTTATTAAAAGGATTGAAATGTTGAAGGAGGATGGTTATAGAAAGGTAGGAGAGAAGGAGGGATTGAAAGAAAGTGTGAAAAAAGAGGCGAGGCGAGGAAATTAAGGAGATTAGAGAAGTTTTGAAAAAAGTGTCAATGAAGGAGAGTGAAAGTGAGATGGAAGGAGAATGGAAGGCTTGGGCAACGAAGATAGAGCTTGGATAGAAGTGCAAAGTCCCATCCTAAAGTGAGGCGACTTTAGCGGCACCCCGAGACCACGCATTTATATGGGTTCGGGGTGCTCTTGGGGTGCTCCCACAGCGCCTCACTTTAGTATAGGGCCTTGCGCTTCTACCAAGGTCTATCTTCGTTGGCTTGGGCAGATGACAAGGATGAAATGGAGGAGAAAGAGAAGAAAGAAGCAAGGATGGAAGTGGAAGAAGAAAAAAGAAAAAGAGAAAGAAAGGTGAGAGAGGAGAGAGAAAGGGAGTGGAGGAGAAAGGTATTGATTGTTAAGAGAGGGTGAAAAGCGAACAAGGCTGTGGATTTAGAGAGGTGGATCGAGAAGGTTCTGAAAAATTAAAGTGTGAAAATAATAAGGGCAGCAAGCAATAAGGATGCAGCAAAAGTCTTCTTCGTAAATGAAAGGGACAAAGATGAGGTGTGGGAGTTAAGAGAGGAGCTTAAAAGAGAAGAGAATATGATTATTGATAAGTGGATGACGGTAGAGGAGAGAAAGGAGAGATTTAAACTGTTAGAAAGGACGAGCAGCCTGAGGGAAGAGTACAGAAAGAAAGGATTTAAGCTGGTGACAAGATTGGAGGAAGGTGGAAGAAAGAAATGCAAAGTAGAAGGAGACAAGAAAAGAGAATGGGAATATGAAATATGGCAAAGATGGGAGAGTCAAGGTGAGGCAGGAAGAGATCAGAAAAAGGAGAGAACAAGAGAGAGGGAAGATGACTTGAGAAGGGACAAGGAGAGAGGAGGGAGATGTGGCTGCAGTGGTACGGGGGAGTTCATGCGACACACTTACACAAACATGTACAAATAAAATGAAATGTAAATTTGTAAATCTGTAAATAAAGAAAGTTGAATAAATATTATTATAGTATTTACAGCAATATTATAAATTGCATTATTAAAAATAATTTTACTATTAATTGCTTTTATTTAATATTTTATAATCAATAGCACTTAAAAATGATCATTGCATTTTATTAAAATCTGTGATAACTGTATATTTTTTTAAATTTAAAACTTAATTACTTTTTATTATAAATGGTTATATTTATTAAAATTCAAAGCAGCAACAGATTTTTTATCTGTAGCGCTTAAAATACAAACGCAAAAATATTTGCTATAGCTAGAACCTTTTGCCTAATGTATTGTACTTATAGATAATCGTCATATTTATTAAAATTTAAAGCTGCAACATAATAAATTTACCTAATGCGCTTAAAATGTAAAAGAAAAAAGAGTTTTAATCATTGCAACTCATTGTCGAATCAAATGCGCTTAGACACAGTCGTTTAGTAAAATTTGCAAATGATTTATTATCTGCAATACTTAAAATACAAACAAATAGTATTAATTATTCAAAATATTACTATATCAAAATATTACTTCAAAAAAAAAAGTGAAGTTTTTAGACTTAAACAACAGAAAAATTAGTAGGCTTAAAAAGCATCGGTTATAAATCTCTATATATAATTTTGTAACAAAATTTTAATGCTGACTTCTTCGGACTTCTTGCGTGAGAAATACCTACGTTATAGGATGACTATTTTAATGCTGAATAACCTTAATGAAATAAATAATAATAATAATAACCCAATAACCTATATCCCAATAACCTAATAATCCAATAACCAATCGCACAGTATCACAATATAACCTGACATTTATTTCAATAGGGAAATACTAATAATAATACTATAATAGGGAAGAATTTTTCATATTTTATATTTATATCTTCTGCAAAATGTGCACCAAAATGCATTTTTATGCTTTCGGAAAAAAGTGTACCGAAATGGCATTCGGGGAAAAGTGCCCCGAAGTGCATCTCTATGCATGTGAGAAAAAACTTCTCCAAAATGCATTTCTATGTACGTTCCACGTTCCCATTTTTAGAGTATATTTTAAAAAAGAGGGGGGATCATTGGCCGGGGAAAAAAAAATTAACACTTTAATATTACTATATTAAAGTGTTAACTTTTTTTTCCCGGCCAATGATCCCCCCTCTTTTATATATTTATATATAAAAGAGGATATATTTGAAAATAGTATTTTACACCTCGACCAAAGATCACTAGTGAATTTTACTTTTTGCGTTTTTATTAAATGTATACCAAACTGTTATTGTATTTTTATACGTATGCAATATTTTTATTTGTGTATTCTTTTATTATTGTAAAATATTCATTTTTTGTATAACATTTTTGTCCTTCTGACAAAATAAAGAGTAGCGCGCAACCCAGTTATAGACAATAACCCACGTCGCGCGTTATTAAAGTTGGGGCAAAAGAACCGCTGTCCAACAATACGAAAAAACCGTCACAAGGAAGTGCGGAAATGAGCACGTGGTGCACGGGTTTTTCCGGGTTATGAAAAGGGTTTTTTCTTGACTGTCTGTTTTGGATTAGTCACATTCTGACCGGTTATTCTCGACGCTTTTATTTTTCTAAAAATACACGAGGGACGTTAAGAAAGTCCCGAACACGAACTCTGAAACAAGTATAATTCAAGCGAGACAATTAGCATGCTCTAAATTCGGAAGAGAAAGTTAGACGCGATATGATAATCGAAAACTACTGCTAGAGAAAACGCGCATCGGTGCCGCGGAATCAGGCGCTGAGTTCAACTGATATTTTTCGATATTATTTTGCCAGAAAGTACACACACACACACGCACACGCACACACATGCACACACAGATCTTCAATAAAGAATAAAAAGCTGTCACTTACACAAAATCCTCTCGAAAAATAACTGTTCAATCGACTGTAAGTTAGCGAGGAAGTTGGCTAGTGAAAAATTAATAAATAATATAGACCTACTAACCTTGCTAATATAAACAGAAGTACTGAAACGCCCAAATAAGCTGTAGCCATATAAATCCATACATCCAAACTTAATGGACTCAGAAATGAAAATAAATTTGGAGGTTGTTTTACAGGTTTTCTATATAGTATACTTATGCCTGAAAATAAATAGAAAAATAAACTAATCATATAATTATTACATCAGGTTTGATGATAATACTACAGTATATATTTAATATATATTGTATAGTTCAGTTGGTATATATTTCAAGTGGACAAAACAGCATAAAGTCTATAACAAGGTGAAATCTGGGCACTTCCTGACCCAGATTTCAGGGGACAAAGCGAGTCTTTTTGCCCGTTTTCTGCGCGCAACTCGTTTTGAGCCTCCACGGACCCTGTTAGCAGATCGAGAGTCTCACCGACTCTCATTTTCCAGGTGTTGGTACGTGTACCTGGGGTGCGCATACGTTGCCGGCTCTCCTTGCCGGGCTCAGGTGCTTAGCTATTGAGACTCGCTGGTCGACGCAATGATCACACGCACTCACCGAAGAGAATATTAAAGATTAATAGAATAATAGAATAATAGAATAGTTTATTGTAAATTAATAATACATTTAAATGTAAATACATTTTTTTTAAATAATAATATTTAAGGTTAAAACAAGGTTTGCAGTACTGTCTAGTCATTTGTAAGTAATATTAGAAACAATAAAAATAAAATGCATTAGTGCAATATCACAGTCATTAATAAAGCTAGTAATACTAAATAGTAAGTCAATTTGTCACTAAGTGATATCAGAGAGTTTATAAACTATTCAGTCAAATTGTAAAATTCTATAAAATACCAATATATACAATCTGAACAATCACTCACTCATACACGCTAATAATTTACATTCACTCCTAATAAACGAACGACACAAACATGTAGGTGTATATGGGACGACAGAATAATAAATAAAAACATTTACCATTGGTCACACGTATTGTAAGTGATTTAGTCGAGATCAAGGAGATGCCCTCTCACTCCTGCTGAGAGAATAAAGGTTTCTAATCGCAAGCAGACAAAGAGTTCCAAAGCTGCGCACCTCGAACTTAGAAAGATCTTTTTCCAAGTTCGGTGCGCATTCAGGGTTCTGATATTTCCTTAATTTCGCTGCTAGTGACAGATCTATGCACATACCTACTAAAGAGATAAGCTAGGTAGTCCGGGGTTATACATACGCATGATTTTTTTACATGAGTACCGCCATGAAATAGTCTCTTCTTGTGTCAGTGCGCAGCCAGCACAGAGCTGCTCTATGGGGAGGAATATGATCCATCGGACCTACACCTAACATGTATCTCACATATGAATTCTGCAGTTGCTGGAGTCCATTCCTCAATTCTTGAGATACATCAAGTAGGACCACTGAACAATAGTCTAAATGGGGAAATAAGAGTGCAGTTGCTAGCTGTTTACGCAATGATTCGGTGGTGTATCTCCGGAAAAAGTATAGACCAAAACGCGCACAATTAAATTTTTTGGTCATGTGGTATTGACAAATGTGAGACCTCCACGAAAATTTACAGTCATGTACCATCCCAAGACTGGTAACAGCTTCAGAGAATGAGATGCAGGCATCATCTCCAAGGTCAATCGTCTTCGGCTCCACATCAGAATAAAACTCACGAGTAAATCGCTTGCTTCCAAATGTGATTGCCTTGGTTTTAGATTTATTTAATTTAAGAGATGTACCTGCAGCCCACCGTAAAACCGTCACAGCCGCACGTTGTAACGCACGCATACCCTCTTCAATATTTTCCTTGAGAACTTGAACATAAATTTGCAGATCGTCAGCATAGGAAATATACTTGATGCAACTCTCATCAAGGGCGTTACGTAAGTCATTTTATGTACAAGCAGAATAATAAAGGACCCAGGACGGATCCCTGCGGGACTCCTACATTAGTGTATAGACATGTAGAGGAACCTTTCGATTGGCTAGTGACATATTACCTGTCAGAAATATAGGAGTTTATCCACAAAAGAGCAGCCCTGGGAAAGTCCATCAACCTTAGCCTCTCGAGAAGACGAGCGGGAGAGATTGTATCAAACGCTTTACTGAA
The DNA here is from genome assembly GCA_035586675.1 of Eurytoma californica. NCBI lineage: Eukaryota > Metazoa > Arthropoda > Insecta > Hymenoptera > Eurytomidae > Eurytoma > Eurytoma californica. Next base: position 1,341 of record JAXIUT010058077.1, on the reverse strand, counting down.
GTCAAACTGTAGAAGTAACGTAACGTATTTCTTGTCGATGCCTACTCTTATGTCATCAGTTAATTTTAGCAACGCTGTCTGAGTTGAATTACCTTTTTTAAAACCGGTTTGTAGGGGATCTAGTAGTTTTTCGCTCTTAAGATAACCCTGTATCTGATCATGGACAATCTTTTCGAGAACCTTGGAAATAAAGGATGGAAATTGGCCTAACATCAGAAGGACCATTAGGTGCAACACATTTTTTAATTGGTGTTACATGTGCCTTCTTCCAAAGATCCGGAAAGAGGAGTTGAATAGCCGCACTAGATGTGGTCCTATTACTGGTAAAGCTTTTGCAAACTACACTCTGTGGTATGCCGTCCTCCCCACGAGCTTGTGATGAGAAGTGATCTATGGCAAGAACCTCTACCAAGTTTGTATCTCTGAAGAAGAATCCTTCAGAGCTTGCCGCAGAAATTATGTTTTCACTGAGCTCACTCTCATCCTTAGGGGAAACCGACATGCCAACGAAATGCCTATTATTCAATTCATCAGACGACAAGCCATTCAAGGCCTCCTCCGCGTTATTTAAGAGTCCCAGATCTTTAAGTTGTTTCCAGACGTTGCCATTTTCTAGGGCCTCAAATAAACGATTGTGATAGTAATTTGTTCGCGCATCAGTTACCCGAGCGTCTACTGTTTCTCCAAGGGCCAGAAACTCATTAAGAAAGGCAGGATCCAGAGTTCGTCTGTAGCATTTGTACAGTGCGTCCCATTTCCGTGATTGGTGCCAGAAGTTCTATGGCAGCCATCAGATTAGTGCAGAAATTGTCTAAAGCAGTGCGGGGGTCTGCTATAGCTTCACACGGCGACCAGTCACATGTATTTAATTTTGCAGTCAACTCAGCAGAAATTATTCCCCGATAATTCCGATGCTCTACCGTTTTAGTTACAACATGCTAAGGTTCACCTGTGAGTTTAATATCTGTGATGTCGTGACCGTTCTGATAATTCGATGGAACGTTTTGTGCATCAAGTATGGTCTCGTTTTCATCGACAAGAATTAAGTCAATCCATGTGTGAGACGTGGGTGTATGATGCGTCGCACCATGTTGAGCCGCCTGTAGTGACAGTTCTGTCATCAGTTTTCAAAAAAATTGTGCTTCACTGCTATTACATAACAAATCAGCATTAAGATCTCCCATTATAATTTTACGATTGCAGCAGGAGCTTAAATCTCTTAGTTTGCAAATTAAGTCCGAGTTCTTGACGAACGAGATACCAGGAGGTCTATAAATGACTGACACCAGCAGTGGGTCAGAGTTGCCATTTTTAACAGAGCAAAATAGATATTCAGGGATC
>JAXIUT010058066.1:0-10026 GCA_035586675.1 Eurytoma californica | reverse complement strand
AAATGAACTCATACATTTTTTTCCTTTAATTTTTAAACCCGCTAATGGGATTTTTTTTGTAGAATTCCTCATATAAAACTGAAGCAATAGATCTGTTAGTGGGAAATATTAGACTCAGAATCCACCTGATGGTGAATGTACTAGCTACTATTTCGCACTGTAATGTGGCCTGATATTAGTAAGTTTTAATTTAAACTTCACATTCACGATGCACGATGTAAATAATTCGATCGTGCAATCAATTTTCTATATTATGGACGTTTTATTCTGCGAATCAAAGAGCTACGAGGTCTGATGCCCGAAATCCTATACAAATTACAATTATTATTTAATAATCTATTTCGACTACTTATAGTTAGTAGTTAGTTTTGATTTAAGATTCATAATCAATTCTTCGAGATCGAATTTGTTAATTATTAATTATTATTGATTAACAAATTAAAAATTGACTTCACAATGATTAACATGTGATTGCAAAGTCACTGCACTGAGAAAAAATTCGAGTAAAAATTACAATACTGTATAGGAAAGTGGCAACAGGCTAATTTTTAGTTGAAAAATTACCATCCTCTGTAGTAAAATTTATTATAATTGCAGAAAATTTTACTAGAAATGATGGTATTTTTTCTAAATTTTTAGTAAATTTTACTAGAGAGGGTAATCATTTTTCAATTAAAAATCAGTCTGTGGCCACTTTCCTATACAGTATTGTAATTTTTACTAGAATTTTTATAATTTTTACTAGATTTGTTATCATTTTTACTAGAATAATTTTAGTTTTTACTAACATTTTTTCTCAGTGTACTGTAAAAATAATTTTGGTTTATGATGAATGAATAATTCCTGACTCTGTGCCATACAATGAGAAAAATTATTTTTTGACACACTGACAGCGGTGCGTGTCTTAAAACTGAATATTGACAGGAAACAAAATGGGTTGTCTAGTGAAAAAAGTCAACAGAAAGTACCTAACGTACAGAAATTCTAAACGCAAGAAGTTTAAAACGCCCGATAACACATAAGAAAACTACACGTCCAACTACTATTAGTTTATTTAATCTAATTAATCGCTAGAAATGCCGAGCGCTCGTCGCGCCTCTCGACAGCGACTGATAAATTCGAGCGATAAAGACTACCGCGGGGAAAAAATCGCCGCCGGTAACGATCCGCGCGTCGCGCAGGGTTCCGGGCGCTTGCAAGCCTCGAAAAAGAAGAGAAGAATCGCCGACTCGGGAAAAGCCTTCGACGCTGCTCTCGTTCCCGAGGAAATTGAAAGCACAAGAGACTCGCGCTTGGTGAGGATCGCGAATAGAGTTATCTCGTCGCCAGCAACGGGATAGGCGCGCGCTTTGATGACGCTCGCCGGTGATCCATCTTACCGAGCTGCCAGCGAGCCGCAATGGCCGCGGGAGAAACTCAAGCGCTCGTTTACTTTTTTTCTTTTTTTCTTTCTTTTTTTTTTTTTTAAATAGCCGACATTTTTTCGTCGCTCGACGACCGATCGGAAATGTAAGCGCGCGGCTGTGCGCTTCGGTTAATTGAGGCACTCGGGATGCATGCGGTAGATATGAGTTGAGTGGGATTAAATAATTAATTTGTACACTGGACAAAGTAGCGCTGGGAAATTTACGGTAAATACTTGCTTGAAGGTGAGATGCAGACTGGAAACATGAAATAAGTTAAGTTGTACCTACCATGAATTTTGGAAAAATTACAATTTTTACTTTAAAAGCCATACCTTTTCACCTTATTAATTTCTAGTAAATGTTCCTATTTGTTTTTTGTCAGTTAATAATCTTGTAGAATAAAATATTTATGTAATTGAAAAGAGTGCACAAGGATGTTTAAATCGTCGCCTCTGACGAAAAAAAGCTCATTTCAAAAAGGCTTATTTTGATTTGCCATTTTTTAAACACTAGAAAAAAGTAAATAAACTCTTCCAGAACCTGATAAACAGAGCAGATTTTGGAAGAGTTTAATTTTCCCTAGTGTTAAAAAAAATAGCAAATTAAAATAGGCGTTTTTTAAATGTACAGTTGGTATATTTTCTGGGCAAAAATTAGAGAAAAAACCAATATAGTAGAAACGATATCGTCATTACATTTCTTCCGTTTGTATATCTTTTTATTTAATAATAATGATATAATTATATTCCTATGTTTAAAATTCACCAAGAAAAAATAAAAAAAAACCATGTGTAAATAACCAAACGAAAAGGGATATGTAACCAATTTCACTATTCTTTGGGTAAAATACGTGTATAAATACGATTTTTAACATTATAAAGAAGTCCAACCACTTTTCGAATTTTTGATTTAACATATTGATATAATGTGGCTCACCATTAAGGAATTTTATATGGTGATGTTACAGAAACATAATAACATTTACAAAGCAATTGACGAGTAAATTTTGAATTTGTTTAATGAAAAGGCAATGTTTAACTTTTCAAATCGTTTGATTTGTATTTTATATTTAAATATTAAGTCATTGAATTTAAATACTTGAAAAAAGAAAAAAAATAGTAGACTGGATTAAGACATGGGCGACAGTCATTCGTTTGAATCATACAGTGGATGCAGCGTTACATGTGTCAATGTACTGCAGTCACCGCATGACTTCCTATATACCGACATAACTCCCCAGTATTTATAAATAAAAATATTAAACAAAATCCAGGAAGATGTTGTAGGAATGCGTTAATGTTACTTAAAAAATATAAGAAATAATATTTCGAAAAGCGCAGTCTCGAAAGTCTGAAAATACGATTCTAAAGACACTCGTAAATTAAGGATTTAGAAAAAAAAACATGTTCTTTAGCCGGCGTGGATTAATTAAGCTCGAGAGTATCTCAACAGGTTTGCCAGGGGCCTGTTATCCGCCTCTGTTTCATAACATTTAGTGTATTTACATAACCATGCAAATTACTCGCCGGCTGAAACTGCAACGTCCACCTAGAGCTGACGCGTGCTTGTCTAACGGTAGGCCTTTTTTCCCCGCCTCTCGCGGGCAACATCTTAATTCCCCGCGTTTTACATTAATTACAATTTCATAAATGTTCGACCGTTTGGCAATATCAAGCGTACACCTTCGATTTGTAAAATATGACTTTTCAAATCGCCCGATACACCTTGGCGAATAATTTATAGTTCGTAAACTGACGGCTATCGTGTTATTTTAATTTGCATTTGATTTACTATGAATAATGATGTTGTACGTTTTGTCAATCGCCAATCATTTAAATATACATCGGCGTCGGCTCGGTTGCTCAACGGCAAAGTGCTCGAGTTTTTTGCACCTTGTAATAGAATATAAAAGCCAGCCGATGGCCGAGATAACACTTAGCTCACTTATAATAGCTCGAAAATTTTTTCCCCTCGAGTTCCACATCGATACCTTGTTTTTATGCTTCCTACAAAGTCCCAGCGAAGCGAGTCTATTTCGGTAAAGCGGTAGGCACTCGTGCATAATTCATCGTTAATTAACTTTTTTTTCAAACCACGGAAATCGAGGAGAGCCGCAAAATCATGAAAAATTAATGACCAGCCTCAGTCCGATCGATCCTTCGAGTCGCTATAATACGCCTGTCACAATATACCGATTAAGCTCCTCGAATATCGATAAACATCGTCAAAATTGACTTCTCCTCGGTTTTCATGTATAGAAGCCGCTTTCGGCGTCTCAATTGAGAACCGCCCGATCCGGATGACTAAAAGCGTGTATAGTCATCGAAAATCGGCGGTTTACGGCCTTGGCGATGCGCAGCGTGAGAGGCGGCCGCTTTTATAATTGGAAAGCCGACGCGAGCGCCGTAACTCCGCGCGGCGTGCGTGCGCGCCGGTTATCGCCCCGCGGTATCAACAGATGCACACCTTTTTTGCCACCCCCCCCTCGCAGTTCAATTTCACGCACAGCGCGGGGTCGACGCTTCTTATGCGCCCTACTGCATTCAGCGAATCGATTTTATTTATAAGGATTTACGCGAATTCCTGAATTTAATAGATTTACATTGCCGCCTAGCAGATAGCGTGGCTAATCTCGAGAGGCTATACGGCCGTGATATAAATCCGATGGTCACGCGAGGAAAAGTTTCAGGCACTGTAATGTACAGTAGGATGTAGGTACAATAATTGATGTAACTCATCTTGCGGGAGACCAATGAAAGCGCTCGACGTTTTAGTGACATTCGATTGCAATGATTATAAGAATTCAATCAATTTTATCAGCGATTTATTCGTGATTTTTTAAGCACTAGTGGCTTTCTTCTGCCCCTAACCATTAAGATATCAGGGTGATTTATATAAAACTGAAGCAGCAGACTTTCTGGTGGGAAAGATATCAGACTCAGTGTCCAGCAGGCGGTAAATGTACTGGCGTTGGACAAAATTGGTGAAAAATCGGCATTTTTTCTCCTTTAAACAACGATACTTAGGACACTAATTATTTTTATCAGATACTACCTTATTATTTTGACAGAGTGATAATTTCTTTTTAAGATACTGTTATTTTTTCTATAAGATATTTACTTTTAAACTCACAGGACTAATAAAAATACAGACAGTAGAACCTATCCCTCAGTTGCGCTCCGAATCGAAGAACTGCTAGGTCTAATAATAATAGAAAACTTTAAAAGTAAAAGAGATCATCTAAAATCTGATGAATTACTACAAATTACAATTATTTTTTAAAAATATATTTAGATTACTCGCAAGACGTGCATGTTTTGGCGTGATTTCGGCCGAAGTATGATAAAAAATAGTATACATAGCTACTACTTATACACACCCCTAGTAGGCCGGGAAGTAGGTCCTTACATTCACGTATAGGTTGCCGTATAATATACTATTGCGTACAGAGTATCCACAGACAAAATCTGTTCAACTGCCAGTTTAAAAACTGGAAGTATTCATCAGGTCGGACAGACACTATTGTCAATAACCCGCAAAATTGCCAAATGAGTTTATCCAAAGTACCCCATAAAGGGTGAAATAAGCGAGCACATTGTCGGAATATTGTGAAAGGCAGATTCTTAAAGCAGCGAGCAGTGGAAAAACAAAGTGTGCCAGCCCGGAAAATCCGGCGCGCGCAAGAGGAAGAAGAATCCCGGCAGCGAAAGCGCGTCCGTCATAAAAGAAGAGAGAAAAAAAGGGAAGGAGAAAGAGAGAGACTCGGCGAAAAGCCGGTCGGCCGCTTAGAGCGATGCCCGCAATCCTTTCCTGCGGACGCGGAGGGCCCGAGGAGCAGAAGCCGCCGTAAGGTCATTATTCCGAGCGGGCGACTCCTAGTGGCGTCGCGTGCGCTTCCGGCCGCGCGGCGGGCGTCCGCTAATTGCGACAAATATTTGGCCAGCCGCGCAACCCTTCTCCGGTGCGGCGGCGCGCGGCTAAGAAGTAGGAAGGTGAAAGCGGGGCCCCCGCACAAATGCGATAATTCCGCCGGCGCAAATCGGATCGCGCGCGCGCGACCTACTCCTAATCGCCCCTAATAGGCCCCGCTCGTTCATCCCATACAGCGCGTGGCTCTCCTCTGCTCTTTGCGCCCGGCGGAGGAGGCCCCATTGTTGCCGGCCAATCCTATAAATATTTTTCCTCATATTTTCGAAAACAGAGACTCGAGCGCCCGCTCGCTTTGATACGCGCTCCACCGAGAGGGAAAGGGAGGAGGAAATCCTTTCGTTCTCCGAGCAAATTAGCGGGGATCCGCTGGTCGCGTGCAGCGAGCGCAGCTGCGCTGGAGGACTGGACTGTGTCCGACGGCGATTCACCGCTCGGCTATGTGTCACCGCAACAATGTGGATCGTTGCTGCACTTTTTCTTATTTCACCACGCCTAAGTTGTTGATTTACTAATTTTCTCAATGCTCTTAGGGTGGACCAGCAGCTGACAGATGTAAACTGGGAAAATCTGACAGGGAAAGCAGATTTGAAGACGGACAAGTTACAATACGCCTGTGATGCTTGCGCAATTATCAAAAGAAACTCGTGCCTAAGTAAATATAAGACTTTATTCATTTATTCTAATTAACTTATTTAGTATAGTATAGTTGAGTTCATGTTGGTTTAATAAAATGACTGAAATTTCCCTAAGGAATGTGTTACTTGAGTCTTCAATTAAGAATAGAAATCTCATACCATTTGAGCGGATGACGCGAAGAGTATCGTAGAATATATTAAATGAAATTTAAGCTATAAAAAGTATTTAACTTACAATAACGTATTAGATTACGTAAATAAATTAATGAAATAATGTTTTTCGAAATGTCACTTTGTAATTATCTACGTTTGTTATTCAAATTTAGCACGATTTTGTATTGGATACATTCAATCCGCTGTAAGGAAAAACTATTACGGTACATATTTGTACCGTGTAGCACTCCACCTGTTAAAAAAAGAATCTTATTTAAAATCTATTTTTTCTTCAAAAGTCCGCCAGTAATTTAGTTAATATAATAATTCTTTATTTTTCAAATTTTATTTAAATTGCCAATATTGCAAAACTTTAAAAAAAGTAATTTAAAATACATTATATTTATATAAAAAAATATACAGATTTATAATTTTTTTAAAAGATTTTAGTATCGTCCTTAAAAAACTTTATCAGTTTGCATCATAATCAAAAGTTGATATAAGCGGATTATAAAGAGTTATTTCTCCAAAACTGAATAAATTAAATTTTCGCTGATTTTTAGTACAAAACGGGACAAGTAACTATAAAAATTAGTGAAATTTCACTACTTTACCTTTGACTGTCATCAGCGGACCGATCTTGAAAGATTCGAGTTGACACGTATTAACGAAAAGAAAGCAAACTAGCGACACAGACTTTCGCGCAGCAAAGGTAAAACGAAGAATTAGCGTCTCGTTATCCGCCGAAGCCACCGAGGGAAAAGAAGAAGATAGGCGCGCCGAGATAAGCGGCCGATGTAGGATAAGAAGATGGCCCAATGGTCCGCCGAGAAGGCATTTGATAAAGTCGCCAAGGGATAGTAGGCTGCAATGGATCTACCTGCCTGGCTTTTGGAGTAAACACTTCATTTGTCATTTCGCCGATGCGCTCGCGCGGGGAAGAAGAGAAGCGGGATGGGATCATCGGGGGAAAAGCCAATCCTCCGGTGTTTTGAGCCGAGGGAAGAGACTTGTCAAAACGATCTTATCGATGGTCGGCCGCCAGGAATATTATTGCATAAGGGGCTTGAAGAATTTGTTAAATCATTCCGTTCGACAGCTCGTCGTGCTTTTGTTTCGACTCCGTTTCTTCTTCTTTTTTTCCCTCCTTATTCCCCAATGCTCGTGAGCCGGGATCATTAATTATTCCCCGCCTACCTTTCGCGGCAAAGCTGGTGCTGTATACTGTTCCGTTCCAGTGTCCGCAGCTCAGATTCATTGGGTACCGCGCTGTAATTAATTCGGTAACAGCAGTTCCGATATCCAGCAAAATTGTGCCAATCCCGTTACCGGATGATGTCTGTAGGAATCGATCACACCGACGAGTGCAGCGAAACGGAAGTTACCGATTTTCTTGGCGCACAGTGGGTCTACTTGGATTTACATTGCGGCTCGAATTTTTGTAATTGTTTTTCAATTTTCTTGGAAGTAATCATTAGACTCTAATTAGATTTTTTTCGTGAAAACTAACTGGAAGAGTATCAGAACTTCGAATCATAGATTTTGTTGGAATTAAGTATTTTCCGGAACAATAAAAGAGGACGACGTTTTCGGTTCTAACACTCAATAGTTTTGAAGCTAATAGAAGAAATAAAATATCTGTAATGTAAACCTTGTTACGTTAAGAAATGTTAATTCATTCTAAAATTGTTATAAAAAAGATACAAATTTTTTTAACAAATTAATATTAATGTCGAAATTCTTAAACTACAAACGTTAAGTATAAAATTAGGTTAGAAATCGAAACAAATAAGTTTTAAATCATTATGGAAATTTGAAACAATACCATTTTATATGGCAATTTTCGAAATTAGTATCTGTCTTCTAGATCGAGAAGTGTATAAAATTTTGGCTTTTTTCTTTTGGATTTCATTTTTACAACTTCTATATTTTTGACAAAATCTAATATCCACGTACTCTAGTATGATAATCGATGAATTTGATATTACTGTATTAATTAATTGAAAAAATGTGTTAATTATTTTTTAATATTCTATATGACGTACCTAATGGAATTTATTATGCACAACCCCGATTCTAATGACTTCTCATTATTATTCGAAATTTTTCGCTGCCTAACAATATTAACCGATGGTCGCACTAAAGAAATCATCATGATATGAGAAATGTCAAACCAAATACCCACGAACACAGCGTGGAGTTTCGCCTTTAAGCTTAATTCCCGGCAATAAATTGACATTTTTCAAGAGGGCCAAATTTGAACACCGCTAAAAGAGTAAAGCGAAAAGTGATAATCCGCGCTCGAAGAAGACTCAAGGAAGATAAATAAAAGAGACGCGAGGGATCGAGGGAGAAATCGCGCGTCGAATCACCCTCCAAAAAATCCAAGACTGGCGCGCACTCGTGAGTAATCCCCGGGCGGGTCGCCGGCAAAGGCCGCGAGGCGTCCTTGCTGCGGGAAGGGACATTAGGTGCAAGGTCTGTTGCAAGCCGTCGGAAGGGGGGAGAGAGACGCGATCTCAAAGGACGCCGCCGGGAGATGGCCCAGCTCTCGCGCGCCCGACGTCTTCACTCGTCCCGTTGCCTATTAGCGAGTCCCGTCACAACCTGCTAATGATCGCCCTCCCTTCCCTCCTATCTCTCTCTCAGTTTTTTTTTCTCCTCGCTCCGGAGCTTCGCCTCCTTTTTTCCCATAGAACGCGGCGCGCGCCGGAGCTGGACGTGACTCGAAATCAATTGCCGCGTTGAGATTTTGATTAATCGTTCGGACTCCTCCTGACAAATTGCGCGCTAGAGTCGCCCGCTGAATGGGCGCTGAATTTATTTCAATTACCGCGGCGGCGCTCGCCTGACAAATCTGAGAAGTCGGGCCGCGCAGAAGAGGAGAGAGAGAGAGAGAGAGAGAGAGAGAGAGAGAGAGAGAGAGAGAGAGAGAGAGAAAAGGAAACGTGTGTACACACGCGCACTGGCCAGCGATACTTTAACGGTAAAACTCGGTACGGGCGGTGACGCAACGAACGAACCAGTAGATTTTTTTACGAGCGACGCTCGGAGTGGTGATCAATTGTTTCTCGGCGGTAACGTGTCGTTGCTTCGTTAAGGGGGTAATCTAGCAATTTTGTTCGAAAATAATCAAACTTTTTTTTTTTACTGATTTACTAAAGTACTGTTTAGTATGTTTGAAAACTATATTCAAACATAAAAAATTGCTATCTTTACGAAACTACCGTTTCCTTCGATATTTACATCCTAAATTTTTTCGTTATTTAATAAAAAAATCTACGGACAAAAACTCATTTGCATGATTTATTTTATATATTTTTATGTTGAGTAACGCTACAACTAAGTTCTATATTCTCATTATATAATTAATTTTTATTAAATTAAAAACTCTTGTATTATTGATTTTGCAGAAACCTCAGCTTCTGAAGTTGGGAATCCACTGATGAGAAAATTCACAACACAAACAGAGAACTGAATGCAATCGTACTATATTGAGGTACTATTCCCAGTTTAATATTTTTGTATTAAATAAAGTAAAATAATTCATTCAATTAGTGACATTTGATTGCAATAATTACAAAAATTCAGTCGATTTTATCAGCAATTATATAGTAATTTTTTTACAATCATTCACAATCACGAAAATGGTGAAGTACTAGTAGCTTTCTTCAGCGCTTAACCATTAAGATATTACGGGTCTTATATAAAACTGAAGCAGTAAACCAGTTGGTGGGAAATAGAGTCCACCTGGCGGTAAACGTACGAGCTAATATTACGCACTATATGAATGCCTGATCATATTTTAATTTGAATGGGTTCATGCCAGGGTTGTAGTTCGATTATGCAGAAGCTGACCACGCAGCTAACTTCAGAGCGCACCGAGCGTAGGTAATATATCT
>JAXIUT010058055.1:0-10027 GCA_035586675.1 Eurytoma californica | reverse complement strand
ATCTTGAAATCTTCATCTGTCACCAATATCTTACTAACATGGCTCTAGCTGTTGTGAATTGTTCTGTGGATGCGTTTTTGTCTCTTGTAAATATGATTCTTTCAATGTTATTAAGCCTGGCAGGACAAGTTAGACCTACTGCACATATAACCCTGTAATGAGGGAACATTCTATCATGTTGCATTATTTTACAAATTCTTTCTCATTCTCGCGTATTTGATCGCATTCTAAATACTCCCTGATACACACTCAATGTCCTTTTATACGAACACTGCTGAAGTGAACTAAAGAATATGCATGAAAATTATGTGCAAGAATTTTTAATCAAATTTTGGTCTCTATGATCTTATCACTTATCACGTTTGAGTCAAATCAAAATGCACCCACACTGTGGTATTATATGTAATGAATAAATAAATACTAAGCAATCTTAGGTAATAAACGTAAATTGAAACGTGAACGTTAATTTTGCATTTAAATTAAAAAAAAAAACAAACAAAACTGAAAGCAATTCTAAAAATGTTATTGTTTAAATCAATGCTTATTTTGACCATCATTTGATATAAAAATGAATCTTACACAAAATTATGAAAAATATAAGTTTATTTATAAAAAAACGCAAAAAATGACAGCCCATAAATTTTGAGAAAAATCTTTTTCTCTTCTCGACACTTCCAACACGAGTACACAGCGGGTACACAAAACATCCCAGAAAGCTCGTAAAGCTCGTCAGCCTTAGACCGCCAAGGCGGGGAAAAGCGTCGGCCGGGGCACCGGTGCCCAGGATCCCGCGGCCGTGTCACCGGCACACACTCGTCGCCGGGTGCCCGGGTCCCGGTCGGATCATCGCCGGTTAATGTAAGCGCGCACGGTAGGCGCTTTGGAAGTGATTCCCGGTGATTTATCGACGGCGCGTCGCCACCCCAAAGGGAGAGAGGCGCGCTCGCCTCCGCATTTGCATAGTCGTTCGGCCGGCGCGCGCGAGCAAGCATTCTGTGTGTTACTTATACCTCGACCTTCTGCGCGTAGAATCACTCGTTAGCGCGCTATATTACCCGGCCGATTTCGCGGCGCCTTGATTGCGACCCTCTCGACGCCGCGTCTCTTCCCTTTTTCCTCTCTTTACTTTTTCGAGAGGCGGGGGAACAGGGGGGAGAGGGCGCGAGACGTCGAAGCGGACACGCGGAGATGGCTATCTGTAATGCAAAGCGCGGGAGCGTACGTACGCCGGCGAGATTAGCCTGCTCGTCACGTTTTCGCGGATGCGTTAAATCTCTCGTCTCCCTCTTTCTCGCGCGCCTGTCCGCTTGGAGGCTACCGGGCTTCAAATGACTGTACTTTTGTCTCTTTAAATCTTTTCAGCTCCTTGTAATGGTTACGATTTTCTCGTCTTCACTTCTTCATGGAACGAAATCCTCCTTCTGCGGAAAGGGATGTTCACTTCATGTAAAAGCAAACCTTTAAATAAGTAAACTTGGCAAGCACTTTTTAATTTTTAATTTTATTTAATTTTAATTATTTCGATATCTTAATCGATTGCTCTACTAGAAATCACTAAAAATAGTAAAAGTAACATTTTTAAATCAAAAAGTACCTGACTATTACTATATGTAATTGCCTTAATAATCATTATTGTATTGAAAAAATTAATTTATTATCATCACTGCAGTCGAATGCCACTAAATTAAAATCACATGAATAATACTTTCATAATATAGCGAATATTTTACTTTCGATTAGAATAAAAACATGCCGTTTATTGACAGATTCAATTTTTTGTATCTAATTTTTATTAAACGATGCGTTAAACCGACTTAATTTTTATATTTTGAAAAATTCCTTATGTATATCAAATAAATAATTAATTTGTTTTACTAAAACTCCAGATCCGGACTGTTTCTCTGTTTTGAGTGATTTGTAAAAATCATTAGAAACAATATTACAATTTACTCTTTAAAATAAGCCACAAATTATTTTGTATTTTAATATAACTCTAGTTAATTGACCAATTAAAGAGAAAAAAATAAATATCTGATGGTACATACATCAAACTTAACGCTGGTAATTCAATTAATCACCAGCAAACAGGTAAACAACGGAAGTGTCGACGGAAGTCTCATCATCCTTATATTCACTACACCTCGTCGCGTCGAAAATTGGCGGAATATACTTATAGCCGAAGAGCCGAAAACGCGTCCAATTAGCCGGGGCCTCGTCGATACCTCGTTAGCGAAGGAGAAAGAGCGAGAGGGAAGTAGAAGAAGGGACCGAGTTTTTTCGCGGCGGAGAAACGTGAGTTGAGAGTGAGAGCGAGTCGAATAGAGTTGTTCCGAGGAGCGTGCGCGCGCGGCTTTTATGTATTCCGACGCGCGCGCTTTTTTCCCCGGCCGGTTGCGCAAGCCGAGCTCCGCATCCCGCGTCGATCGATCCTCCGATCGATACGGCGACAAAAAATCCTCTTTATGAAATTACCCGCATTACGATTTTATTTATCCCCCGGTTTAATTACTTTTTTTTTTTTCTCCGACGGCCGGCGCGGAGAAAGCGATTGCCCATTGACGGGGAATTCACGGTTAATACGTGGAAGTATGAGGGACGAGATTTAAAAAAGGAAAATTATATACGCGTCGCATTGTTAGCGCGAGCCTTTCGGAAATTTAATAATGCGACTGTCAAACCTCCGCTCGGATTGGAGATAATTTTATTTATGAATTTTGAACGTCGCTATAAAACGGATGATTCATTCTGAATTCTAGAGTGATTTGCGATTTCGGATTACGTCCTGACGTACAATGGATTTTTATTTAAACGCCTATTGACGGTTTCTGCCCGATAACGATCGAACCTCTTATATCCCGTTGAATTTGAAACTGAATGAAACGGATAAAAAAAATTTTTTTTTATTTCAAAAGATTCCCTTTGCTTAGTTAGAAACAAATGAGTAATCCGTTGATTTCTGATCCCTGTTAAATTGGCAGAGAGAAAAAACTGACAAAATGAAATAACAGAAATTTTAATCTGTTAGATACTTGAGACTGGAGTTTCTTATACCTACTGAAATATACTAAATTTATTTATTTCTGCAATAACGACCGTACAGTACAGAGAACTATCTAGTTTTCTATATTATTACTTGAAAAAATAAAAAGATTTCATGTAATAAGCAATAGAATAGTATGTTGATGAAATGGCGTCACAAATTTGTAATAAAAAGGATAATTTTGGACGTTAGGTCGTCGTTAATATTGAACATGGATTTTCCAGTTAAAATTGAAAGGCGCATTGCTCGTAACCTTAAATCGACATACGAACCTGTTAATTTTTCTAACTGCCGAGCGCAAAAGTGCGCACGATGGCCTTAAGGCCTCGACATTTGCGTCACTCGGAAGAGGATCGGCGAGCTCGGCGCGTCGAAGAGCCAACTGATGGCTGTCATTTATTTGTTATAAATATGCTCGCGCGCGCATTTACGACTCTCTTTCTGAATTTCCTAAAGCGCAGAAGGCGCCCCGCTAATGATAGCTCGCCTCGGCGCGGACGAGACCTCCGCGCGACGGGAGAAAAATCGCGCTCCGAGCCCGCCGGTGGAAACAATAATTTCCTGGAAATGAGCGTCCCTCACCCCCGGAGAGGCGCATCCGAGCGCCGGGGCCTTTTAATAACGCGCAATCGTCCCCCCGGGCGTCGACGGCGCATGCGCGCGCTCTTTGCGCGTCGTGAAAAGTGATATACAACTGCCGCTCATTAAAAAGGCCTCCTCGCGCTCGAGCTCCCCGCGAGCTCTTCGCGCGGGCCGTAAATAATAAAAATACGTATACACATATCTAAACGAGCGGCGCTGCGCTCTGAAAATGGAATGGCCGGGCACGGCTCTCTCGTTAAAAAGCCCTGGGGCGGGAGACGGAAAACGCGCTTTCCATAAAGCGCACGCGCGCCGTTTTAAACGTCATTAAAAACGGCCGCGGGACGACTGCCGAGCGCGCGCTCGACGAAAAAGGAGCCGAGGAGCGCGCGGTCGATCGCGCCGATGATTCCCCGGTACATCGGAATCGGCGGCTGACAAATTGACGGACGGGCGGGAGACGCGCCGCCGGTGAATCGCGCAATTACCGCGCGTTTCGCCGCGAATAACTCAATTATCGGTCGCCGCGACGGTAACATCTCTACAGAGCGAGGGACGGGAAAACGCCACACGCATGCGAGATAAAGCGACGGACATATATTCCGTATCCGCGCGCGTATATTACTCAGATACGAGTGTACAACTGGTGTGCGCGCGGCCTCGCGTGTACGGCGCGCGCGTGTGCGAGAGACCGGCCTGTCCATTGTACGGGGGAGAAGAAGGAGGGAAAAGACGGATAAGGCGGTAGTCCTCCTGGCGTCAGCGGCGGGCTCGCGCGAGGAATTCATCGTCGCGAGGTGCGCACACACAGGACGTGATGGTTTAATCGTAATCGCGGATAACGCCGCGATTGACACGCGTCAATGCGAATTGCGAGGCTCGTATTTACTTTGCCTGCGATGATGAATACTAACTTCGCCTCTGGATTTATAACTTGCTTATATGATCTATTGATCTATTTTGCGTCAGTCGCGGTATACAAATGTTCAATTTATTGTTGGATTGTTAGGCAGTGTTTCAAGGATTATTGTTACGTTTTCTTTTATGCTACTTGTACGTGCTTTCAATGGAATGAGAAAAATTACTTTTATTACATAACTTATTCAATTGCGCCTATAAATACTTCCGACAGTCATAACAGTTTTTGAAAACTATTTTTCCTTTAACTGATGTCACGTTTCTTTTTCATAGAACGAATTTTTTTCAAGTGTTCGAGTACTTTATTTGTTTCATAAATATTTTTTATGAAAATAATTAATTGTCAAAAAAATAAAAAACGGAATATTATTAGATCATTTAGATTTGTCACAAACTTAAACCAAAAAGTTAAAATCTTTGCGGTACGCAGATATTAAGTTTTAAATAAAAAAATTGAAATAAATCGTTATTATTAATAAGTAATCAAGAATAAATACGTTATTTTAAATATAAATACCAGTTTAAATAGATTGTGTTTTAAAAAATGATACATTCATGCGGTAAAATTTATGGCCGCCTCCACCCATAACACACTGTTTCTCCTCTAATATAAAACATCAAGGAATCATTACATCGCCGGCGTCTGATAAATTTCGAATTCCAATCGAGCGAAATGAGAGAGGAAAAAAAGGGGGAAGGATTGGCGAGGAAAAGGGCGTACCGGCGCGCGAGAGAATCGCTCTCCGCCGGGAAGGAAACAAATAAAGATCGAGAGAGATAGAGAAATGGAGGCAATGCATATTTGCTCGGATAGCCCGAGGAAAGCCGGCCTCGGCGCGTATACGTCCTTTAACGACCGGTGCCCCTCGGAAAACAATAAGCGCGAGATCCCCTCGATTAATGGCCGTGAAATTTCCATAGGCCGCCGCCGCCGCCGTCTTCGCGCGTGGGGCGGTTTGACATTTTTATCGAAAGTGCAACCGGTTTCTCGTATCCCAGCGCTCGACTTTGAATCCGCCGTTTCTGCTGTAGGTGGATCCGAAATACTTGCTCGAGAGAAGCTTACGCGTTCTTAATGCTGATTTTAATTGTGTAATTTTAAATACGAGGGCCAATATTTTTTCAAGATTAACATCTTTTTTATTTACGATTTCGTTGAACTGAAAATGATTTTCTTATCACCGACGTTTGTAACTTTGGGTTTTACTAATAAATGTTTTCGAAAAATATTGATGAAAATAATTCATATATAAATTATTTTAATGGTGAAAAATTAAATTTTATATTAAAAAGTTTAATTTTGAATGATAATTAATTAAAATTAACAGGTTCATTTTTTATATAAAGATAAAAATGTTTTCAAGCTAAATTAGATTAGATTAAATTAGATAATAAAGACTTGCAAAATTTTCATTCTTAATTTTGATAAAAATTGTATGCCAATTAAAATTAAATTTTAGAGATAGCATACTATACATGAAATATTATAAATATAAATTTTGTACAAACAATATGAATTTATGTAAAAAAAAGTTAAAAAAAATCTCTTTGGCGACGTCCAAGGCACATTTCCGGCATCATGCACGTGCGGCAGCCGTTCTTCCCCTAAACTACCGCTCCGGCACCGCCACAGGGAATACTGGTATAAATTAAGAGCAAGAAGTGTAAACGTGGAAGAAGTGGAGAAGAGGTAACCTGCCCCCTCGCCCCCACGACTCCCACTTATCACAGGTTCTTGTGAGCATGGAAAATACTGGAAAATAAGTACTGGTTGGATGGAAAGCCGGTGGCGGTGCACAGTTAAAAGGAACGGCCAGGACTCGAACCTGGATATACTGCATTCGCAACAGTCCTGTGCCTTAGACCACACGACCACCAACGAGGTTGACAAATTTTGCGACGAAAGCCACTTTTCGAATTACTTTGAAGAAGGAAAAGGAAGGAATGAAAATATAAACACGCGCGCCGAAGGTTCAATGCACTGGCTATATGTATAACGCGCGCGTAAGTCCGACCTCTAAGAGCGTCGAGGACTCGCGGACTGACAAGCTGATACAGTGACCTACTATTTTATTTAAGAAAAATAAATTCACTTGTTTATGAGCATGATCTATTATTTTTTAATTTAACATTTATTTTGCGTGATAAGACCAATAAGATTGTATAGATTATTTTTCTTTACCAAGAAGAGATTGATACGAGATTACTCGAAGATATAAATTATGTAAAATTTTACTAATATTTATAAAATACTATTTTTAGTGTTAATAATTTTGCAAATACTGAAAGTACTTATAAATTAATTTTATTCTTCCTTCGTGTTAATTTCCTGTTAAAAATTTCAAATCTTTGGTTGCGTATTTTATAAGATTGCTTCATTTACATAAATATTTTAATGTAAATTATTTTATAGTTTTTAGTATTTTATATATTTAAAATTTTAATGTTCATTATTAATCATTTGAAGTATTATAATTATCTACATATAAAAGTGCATACAGAAAAAAGGCTTTTTATGTACACAATATTAATTGCGTGTAATTTTAAAAATATTTTATTAATTTAAAAAAGTAATGCTTTTTTTGTAAATTGATATAAAGCAGCCACAAAATGTTAACCACCACAATTAGTAATTTAAAGAAAATAAATATGAAATCCATTTGAGATAATTAACTAGTTTTGTTTACGATTACAATATCTGTACTATATCAAGAAATATTTCCACGTATTTCAAAAGCGCAATAATTCGCAATCATTAAAATACATCAGGCATACTCGCGTCCTATTACCGGTACCGTACCTCTAACCCTCGCGCCTCTCGAGCGCCACACATCCCCACCGGGCGAGCGGAGCCCGTGACAGCTTTACCGTCGAGCGCCGAGCTTTTCACTTACCCCTTACTCCGCTCCGCTCCTCGACTATAATACCATAATTAGCGCGTTAAATTCAATCCTCACTCACTCGATCACAGGCAGTTTCCCACACGGCGCGGCCGCTCAAAAGCGCCGCCCCGGCCAATTGGCCGGCCTGTCCTCGGCGCTCACGAATGTCATTTCAATAATTTCGTGCGCGACCGACTCTTAAATCCGGAACAATCGACCGGCGCGCGACCAATTAAAAGCGAGAGCTCCCCGCATTCCCCCGGCCGTTTCCGAGAAAGCCACTTTTTCCCCGCGCATGCATTTGCCGGGGCGCGCGTACACCGCACGTATATAAGCGCGCGTGCGCCTGCATTCCGCCGGTTGCAACATGTATGTCATTCAAAACGTGATTCGCCTGCTTAGCGGCCAATCGACGGCCGATCCGCTCCCCCTCCCTCCTCTTTTTTCAGCGACGCTCAAAAATTTCTTTATTAAAGTATAAATTCCAGCGGCGGTTAATTAATCGCCGAGTTCCCCCGGTGTTTTCCGCGTACCTTCAAGCGCCGCATGGCAGAAAAAGCGACCAATTTACGCCTCGAGCATTTAGCGGCTCTTTTAATCGAGTGGAAATTGGGCGCGTCGATAAAATTTCGATTGGCTCCGTTTTGCGCGCCGAACCGAGAGTCAGCCGCGCGGCGGCGAATGTAGGAGAGTCGATTATAACACGCGTCGCGCGCGGGCGGCCGGCGGAATGGGACAATGAGGGATATACGCTGGAGGTGAGTCCGCGTTTTCCATACATTCCGCGCGGTGCAGTGGCGCGCGGCCGCCCGCGTCGCCATTTAAGAATTTCTGGCGACGCGCGACGCTTGAGAGCCAAGAATGACGGCGAGCATTTTAATTTTCTTTTGTCTCCCCTCCTCCCCCCCTCTCGGTTTTTTTGCGCGCGACGCGACGCTCTCTCGCCTCGGCGACTCTCCTGCGCATTTTTTATATATATATCGTAGCGTTCGATCGAGAGTCTCCTTTCTGCCGCTTTCTAATGGAATTTCATTAAATTTTCGTTTTGATTAACGGCTTATTTTGTTTGCGCTGATTTACGTGGGAAACCGAAGTAAATTAAACTACTTGTTTAATTTATCTTGCATTTGCAATTAATGTATATTAATGTATACTTAATAAAACATTATGGCAGATATTTTTATGTAGATAGAGTTATTCGAAATTTTAGTTTCGCAAAATCCACAAGTGAGGAACTTCTTCAAAGTAAATCTAATTTAAACTTGTAATAGTATTGAGTGTATTATTTGAAAAATTTAGGTACCTTAAACAAAATTAAAAAAAAAAAGAAAAAAAAATATATTCAATAATTTATATAAAAATTATATGTCCCAATTTGATCCGCTTTTTCTACTATAATATTATTCTTTTATATGATAAGTGGATTTACTACTGATTTCGTGGGAATTAAAAAGTGATCTACTTTAATTAATGCACGATAAAAAATTGAATATTTCGATCTTTTATTAAACAACAATTACAATACATTATAATTTTTAATTATTCTTTTGTGCGTATTCAAGAGTACATTAGGCACACATTAGTTCACACTGACTCGACGCGCAAGTCTCTTAAAAAGAATCTCAACATCTAAAATAAAACCGGAAAAAAGCGCATGCGAGAGATCCAGCGTTCGACCTACATGCGGCGCCTGCCAACAAGTCCTAAACAGCCGATTACATCAAGCGGTGAGCGAGTTGAAGTTTTTAGACCAGTTATAAACCTCCAGTCCGCGGGATTTCCCACGGTATCATTAAGAAAATGCGATTGGCCTAACGAGGACGTCGCGCGAGTCTGGCCGCGGTCTGGCCCCCGAGCTACCGCGGCGCGCGCGCTTCTTTCTCCCGCTGCCGCGTTTCATTCATGAAGACGCGAGGTGCGCCCCGAGCGAGCGTAAGAGAGAGAGAGAGAAAAGCGCGGAGGCTATATTTAAAGCCGCAGACTGACGGGACAGGAAGGCGACTCGACGCGCAGCCGTCACCTCTCTCTCCCTGCGATATACATTCGTGAAAAATTTTTCCCAGCCTCTCGCCGTCACCGCGACGGAACAGATGTATAGGACGCGAAAGTCACGCCGGTGGGACTCGTTACGCGGTGCCGCAGTTGAATCTTCATTGCGCGTTTCATTTCGATTTGCCCCTTTTTAACGGGGCCGAGGCGTATGAAATGCTGAGGTTGCACGGGGACCCGGTTAACGATTGCGATAAATTACGGCTTTTTAGATGGTTTTGCGGGTAATTGATTGACCTATTCAACGGAGTTTTAGTGACTACATTTTCTCTTTGAGCGTATTTATTTTTCTAGAGCTTCGGCTAAGCCGCATGATTTATCCATTTCTTATATATAAACTGTCGATTCATTAGTGAAATCGCTTTTTTATTTTTAGCCATTTTTAAATTACTAGTACTCCCGGAGTCCAACCAGTTTTTTTATAGATACACACGGAGAAAAATATCATAGAAATAATTAGTATTCTTGTCTACAAAAAAAGTTACAGAGTCGACTTATGGGGGTTTTTAATATTTAAATAGTAAATTTTAGTATTTAAGATACTAAAAATTGCTAC
>JAXIUT010058044.1:0-10030 GCA_035586675.1 Eurytoma californica | reverse complement strand
CCTATGTACAGGTAAACCTCGCTTTACCTCTATAGGAAATACTACTGGGAGCTAAATTAATTTAGCCTTCCTGCAGTAGTAATTTTTACTGGTTTAAATAAATAAATAAAATAAATATTATCTCTTTTAAAAGAAATTGAAATGTTTCTTCTGAATTTTTGTTCGCGAATCCCTTGCAATTCTTTATAATACACATCACCCGTAAAAAGTGAAAAATAAACGCGAACCAGCAAAGGAATCGGTAGGGAAGTTCCTAGTCGACGCAATCGGACTCATCGCTCGTCGTGGCAAACAAACGCGTCCCCTTATCTCGAAATCGAGCAAGTCACGGCGCGGCTCGTCGTCGCTGTCGCCCGGGTGAAATTCAAAAATATCGACAACGAAAAAAAAAAGAGGGGGGGGTGACTTTCACTTACAGAGATCGATGCCGCGTGCCGTCGAGAGGAGGCCGAGGACGAGGAGCCGGGCGATAAGATCGAGGCCTGGGGCCGGTGTCGCCCCCTGGGCGCGACGCCCGCCGCTCCTCATCGTCCTTGCGCCGGTGCACCCGCGGGCAGTCGACGCGACCCGTCCGTCGCCTCACCGCGATCCACCGGCCGTCATGACCCGCCGCCGCTTCCTCGCTGCGCCGGTGCGTTCTGCTACCGGCTGGACCTGCAACAGAAACGAAGATCCTCGGTTAGGAGCGGGTTCAAAGTGGACGATGCTCCGTTTCGTCTCTGCCTCGAGGAACTCTTACGGGTCCATTAGTCATGATTACAAGATGTACGGTGGTGTGTAATGGAGACGTTTGATGATTGCGCATGATCGAGCGAAAACTGGTGGAAAAGTTTTTGGAAAGTTGTTGTTTTGTTAGTTGTAATGTCTTTACACAACTTTTAACTTTGGTTGCGAGTATAGACGGTCTTTTTGCAAGAAACAAAAAAGATTTAAGGTTAACTATTTTTTAATGTATTTTAGGTGTAAAGAATAAAATAAGATACTGATAATTATCAATATTTTTTCATTCGTTAAATTTATAAATAATAATTTATTTTCGTAATTTATTGTTATAATTATTAATTGGTCCAAGTTAACAACAAAATTTACAAGTATTTTAGATTGTATACTTGTCTTACTGTACTCGGAATTTTCTACTTAATCAAATTCGATTAAGTAGAAAATTCCGAGTACAGTAAGACCAGTACACAATCTAAAATACTTGTAAATTTTGTTGTTAACTTGGACCAATTAATTATAACAATAAATTACGAAAATAAATTATTATTTATAAATTTAACGAGTGAAAAAAGTTTCAATCACTTTTAACCCGTTTGAATTGAAGTGATTCGAATCAATGATTTCTCTTTTTTCGTTTTAAGAGATAGTAATCACTCAAAAATTTTAAAAGCCAGTCCAGAGCAAACTCCATTTTGGACTAATCGACCCAAGGATTAGCGAAAATTGTGTCCGACTAATACAGTACGTTGTCACGATCACTTCCCTCCGAGAGTAGACAGAGAAGAGAGAGGGAGAGAGAGACGGAGAGAGTGGAGTTAGTTCCCATTTGCATCTAGTAACGGAGGAAATTGCACCGGCTCCACTACCACGATACGCGCTTACGGTTTAACTATATCCGCGAGGTATGTCCCGTCTCTCTCTCTCTCACTCTCTCCCATTCTCTAGATAACTCGTGGGCTAGCGTACAACGATTGTGCATTGATAATTCAACACGTGGAAAAGACATAGGCGTTGAAAGTGAGGAGGAGATCAATCGTGGTTGCCATCCGCTCGACTATGATAGTGAGTAGCAAACTAGTTAACTGTTTTATTGTCAACTTTAAATTGACATAAGTGATTGTGGTTTTGAAATGACACTTAATTTCGCATACCACTGGAGGTAGAAATAAATCTGAGATATGATATAAAGGATCCATATGAAATGGATTAAATTTAAAAATATTGTTTGCAATCGAGAAAGATCTATTTTTTTATTTTTTTATCAATCTATAAATATAAATTTAGCAATATTAAAATCAATTCTTGTCTTACGAACAAAAACAATTACATGAAAAAAATTACTTTATCACGATAGATGAGCCATCGCAAGTAGCATGTTAAGAAATGCCCGGGCAAAGTCATTAGTTGAACGAACGAGTTGGCTGACACGACGCCAGAGCTTTTTTATGGGTCCGTCTTTGTGTGCGGACCTCAAGGTGAAGACAGCAAAACGACGGGAAGCATAAACATTTGCCGTATAAAGCCGGAAAGCTCGCGCAAACGAGGAAAATGAGGCTGAGCGAAGAAAGCGACGGACATAATAGCGAAGAGGGTTGATGCGGGGGAACAAAATTGCGGTAACAATGCGAGCGGTGAGCGGAGGAGAGGAGAAAAAAAAAACAAGAAACGAGGACGCGAACAGACCGCAAGCACGCGAGGGTGGAAAGACAGGCGAGAGTAACTGCTACGGGGAACAGCGCGAGTTACAGGTAGCAAAGCCAAGGGAGTAAAGTAAGTGGTTCGAGTCGGCGGAGTAAGAGGTAACGGAAGCGCGTACGTACATGGCTACATGAAAAATTTCGATGGAAGTGTAAAGGCTGAAAAGCAATCTACCAGAAACTAGAGCAAGAGCACGCAGTTTCTCCTTTCAAATAAAATATTCTAAAAGGGAATTTTAACTTTGCAACCCTATTAAATGGCGTTTAAATTGTGGAAAAGATCTATGTAGATATAGATAAGTGAAATTCAAACTATGCAGTCTTTCTGCTTTGGGATTAGATGAAAGATGTGTATAATTTACTACGAGGTTTTTTGGGGTCCAGTCATGCGGAGCCTCTTTTTACGACGAAGTTTCGTGGTCATTGCAGTCAACTACTTCCAGACTAAACTGAAACTACTCTGAAGAAGTGGACTACAATGCCAACGAAACGTCGGCATAAAAAGGCCCCCGCAAGATTGAGATCCGAAAAATGTCAACTAATAATACAAAACCTCGAAAAAGCATTAAGTTTTCCAAGTCACGTAAATTCTTTAAACGAATATATTCCAGATAATGCACGTTGAACGTCGAAATGTCACTTAACGTATTCGAGTGAATTTTATCCATTCAGTAGTACGGTAATGCATTTACTGCGAGATTCTTACTCGAGCCCCCCGAATTCAATTTCCCTCCGTTCAACTTCGATTGCAAAGAGCCCCTGCTGATAAAAACCCCGCATATGCATAAAAGCGCGCGTCGACCGCGAAATTTCATTCGACGGCAAAGGGCAAACAGTATTTCCCGGTGCGAGCGCTGCCAGTGACCAACCACCGAGAGCCCGGCGAAAGAAAGTCAAACAGAGGAGGCGAAAAAGGGGAAAACAATTGCGAAACAACCGCGCACGACGAAGAGGAGTAGTCGTACAGCGGAAGCGGAACGAGAGCCGTTGGAGGGAGGGGGGGGAGGCTCAGGTGTACGAGGCGCACGCGTAGCGCCGGTAATTGTAGCGAAGTTTGAATAAATAACGAGCGCGGGGAGAGCAAGAAGTCGCTGCCTCGGGTCGTAGGCCTCGACGTTGTATTCTGACCCATTAAATTTACATGCGCGCGAACTTGCGGCCCGCCCCGCCTGCATTTCCCATGCGCGGAGTCGCGCGGGTCAGCCTTTCTTCGTCGTCTGTCTTTGATTAATCATTCGTGTGCTTTATCGAGCTATCGGGCGAGTTCCTTTTGCATTTAGAATTCCGAGCGCGTTATTGCTTTCTTCTAGCTGGATGAAGCTTTGATGTTCTACTTAATTAATAACGTTCTTAATAGTTCTTTTTACTCGCGCCACTTTTGTATTAAATATATACTTAAAATGAATGGAGCTTAAAGAGAATTTTTCATTCATTATGCAACATTTAATTTATTTAGAAAAAGAAGAACAGTGATCAACAGCAAAGTGAAACTTCAAAGGTTTGTTGGATCTTTATAAGACGGTTTTTAATTCTGTTACATAATTTGTTAAAATTTACTAAAACAAAAAAATATGAGAGTGAATAAGGTACATGTTTGCAGCACGTGGTCTGAAATCATAAACAATTTAAAAAATAAATGTTCAAGCAGAAAAGTAATGAAGTGTAATCGTCATTTTTATTCTTTCACCTTTCTTGAAGGATAATAAATTTGAAATAAAACTGTTTGCGTTATATTATTTTAAAAAGTACCAAATAAAGTGTAACTAAAATGTTAAACAGTATTATTGCACAAAATTTTTCGCATAAATAAAAGTAAATGTATGTATATATTTTACTGATTGTAAGGTTAGAAACGAATTCTTATGCAAGTGGATGAAAAGTTTTTCTTTCGAAACTTTTTCATTTTTGCCTGGCGCCGCCTTATGAGCTTTTTATGAACGCGCCAAGTAAGAAAGTTTGTGGGTGGAATTCATGCGAACGCCGCAATGTATCAATTTTATTAGTGAAAGTCGCTCGAATGCTCCGGCGTTGCTGCATTCTTTGAACCCCGCTCGAACTTTGTAATTGCTGATATTGAAAGATTTATTAATTGAACATTTAAGAAAAAATCTTTCCATTCAATTAATTTATTAAGTAACACATCAATAGTGAAAACACGCTCATTGAATTTTTATCCAACTATTTTCGTTCGATATCTTATTTAACACTACTATAGCATTTTTTTTTTGCTTAGTTATAATTGCAATAAATTAAATTTTTATAGTAATTTATTTAAATTAAGAAGGACTCGTTTTTAGAACTTATCTACTAGAGAATGAAATAAATAAAGAGCTGAGTATTCCGTAAAATTTCTGCGTGAAATAATTTTACATTTAGATCTGTCAGTATCGGTTACGTTACGTAGAGAAGGCTATAGATGATGAAGAAATTGCTCTATTGGCCGCGAAAATCGATTCCCTAATGTATATGGATGAATAAAAAAAGGGTAAATTAACATTGTATAGCTTACAACACGTCGACAGGTTTGCTCTGCACGAGCTATATTTTCATGCATAGCAATGGACAAGTTATATTCTATTGGATTTGCATTTTACACGAAATGCAATTATTTCCAGGGGAATAATAAATCGTTAACATTCGGATAGTAATAATGCAATCAAAATCCTCATTAAGATTACGTTCACTTTATTCTCAATAATGAAAATGGTGTAATAAATATAAAAATCATTTACTCTGGAATATTTACTTTGAACATAATTTTGAATATTTAAATGAATTAACCTTATTGACTGCAGAATAATATATTGTGCAATAAGCGCACTTGACCTGTATGCTCGGTTAGATGTTTGAAGAGGCTAAGCTTCTCCACAATTTAACTGGTTATAACTGATTATACTAAATCGCGTAATCAATAAAAGAATTGCTTCAATTCTTATAATCATCGTAATCAAATATACAATCAATAACTCCTTGTAGCCAATTAATTTTTATACATTAGTGCATCAATTTTAACATTTATTACGACTTTCACCAAACAAGCAAATCGCCTTCACAAACACAATATCTGATTTACAGTCGATAAGACCATAAATTCATGGGTACACTATAAGTGAAGATATTCGGGTGCAGCATCTACATCACCAGCGTCGCAAAATCCCGCGATCCGCTCGGAGCTCCAAGCGGAATTAGACACCTTGGCCGCGCGCCTCGCGGAATAACGAGGCGCCCATTAATCGAAGGAATCGGGATAAATGCGAAATAGCGGCCGGGGCTCGTCGCGGGGCCGTCTAAGCCCCGCGGCGGACTCTCCGCAGCCGCGGCGCCTCCGCTCCCCTCATTTGCATAGGAATGAGTTTATGCAGATTAATACAAGCGAGCGCGAAGCGGGCCCCGCGCGCAGCTTATAAGCCCCGCGTGTACCGATAAATTTGGGCGCGCGGCCAATTTTTCTGCTCCGTAGGGCGTTCGATTCGTCTTGCCGTGGGGGCCCAGCGCTCGCTTGTTCGCGCTAATCGGCGGAACGGGTTCCTCCCCGGGCTGGCCGGCTTCGCGGCCGTGTCCGATGAAATTTTTAACATCCGCAACATCGTGTCGTAATTTAAAGGGCAGGCGGATGCTGCCTCGCGAATCGATAATCGACGCGCCGAACCGAAGGTTTTAATCGAGGATCGAACTTTTTATGATTGCCGTGGCTCTATTTATTCTTATCCCGGCATAAATATATGCAGCCGCGTTTAGGGTAATAGATCTGTAATTATGTAAATGGTGAGTAAAAGGCCAGTTCGCGGATGGTATAAACGTTGCATAAAATTCAATTTGTGCGGGTTGGCTCACTTTTTTTACGCTCTCCATGAATAAAAGATTCGATATATCCAGTCAAACATAAAGTCTGGCTAATGAGGCATACCAAATGAAGTTTGAAGGTATGTTTCTCAATACAATCGCGTGCGCTTTTCAGATTTATAAATTCTAATGAATGCTGCCGTTACCATTCAATTATTAAAAAAAAATTATTTTAGGGGGTCATTACATCACCTAAAAAAATAAAATTATAAGTATTAACAAAATTTTATAACAATATCTTAAAAATATATTAAATTTTTAATAAAATGAACCCAAACTGAGGTCCCCAAGGTCATTTTATGTTATGTTATGTTTATTTCAAAATGTTGTGGTTGGCGTAACTTGCAGCATCAACCAATTGATCAATTTTAATGAGTTTTGGCTTAAATTGTTGCAAATTAATGTCATTTGTGCCTGAAGAATTGTATCAGTTGAAATTATTTGAATAAATATCTCAAAATGTATAAAAACTACTTTAATTTCTTTCAGTTCATGAATTTATACAGTTTTTTAAATATATGAAATACTTACTCAAATAATTTTAACAATAAGATAAAATGATCTTAGTGACCACACTTTGGATCCATTTTATTAAAAATTTAATATATTTTTAAGATATTATTATGAAATTTTATTAATACTTATAATTTTATTTTTTTAGGTGATTTTATAAAAAAATTTGTTTGGGTATACGACCCCCTTAATTCATCAAGCTGAAAATTTCTTCATCAACATCCTCCAGACTAATGTTTCCGAATCTCCAATTCCAGGTGGCAGTAATTAACTTATCAAGTTACAATCATCCTGGAACGGAGTGCCGCCGAAGCATCTCGCGATGGAGGAACATCTGCCGCGGTGGCCGCAAACGCTGCGAAAATAAAAGAAAACGCCGCGAGGGACCGGAGAAGCATATCTCGTTCTTTGCGAGGCCGGAGGGTGGGAGAGCGAGCCACAAAAGGGCTGAGGAGCCGAAAAAACATTTCCCTTTTAATTAAGTGGAAAAGCTTTGAAGTCTCGGCGAGCGGCGCGTGTGTACCGCGAGCAAACACCGCGGCGAGAGGAGAAAAGCCCGCGGGGCACCGAGCGGGAACCGAGCGATTTTATCGTTTCGCTAAAAATACTGGGCCGCTGGCGCATCGTTTCGTGCAAGCGGGTAGAACTGGCCGGGAGAACGGGGTCGCGAACAAGATTGAGCAGCGAATTTGTTTCTAATTGATGTAGCGGAACGTGCACTCGGCGAAAGCTTTTTTCCCGGGCAAATGTGAAATTTTCAAAAAATTGCAAAGTTTTCCAAAAAATCAAAATAAATAACAAAAGGAAATTTAAATATTTAACCTTTCCAGTGTACTAGCTGTCCATTTCACTAGAAATTAGATAATTCCCAGTTCCGAAAAGAATTTTTCTTATTATGCATTTTTTTCAATCGCTTTTTGGAGACTTTAATGTGTATTTTAACAATTAGCGTCGCGGTGCCATGAAATCGCAACCATCGTATCTAAAGTTTCACAAGCTAAATTAATTAACCTTTTTCAGTGCGACGCGAGAGTCCGAAGGTCGTCGTGCATTAAAGTTCCACCGACGGCCGAAGCATCCAGGTAAACTGCGAATCCGAAACGTCAAAGGCCGTGACGTTTAATGACCTAATAAAACTTTAATTTTCCCGTAATCCGGCGAGCGGGTACACGCGCGATCACGGCTCATTGATTACGATCTCCCGGTCGAGCGCAAATGCATATTCATTACGGGTGGCGGGCGAAGGAGAGGGGCTTCGCCATCGAGATAAACCGCACAATGCGATGATTTATGACGCGTACCCCTCGTAAATCCCTCCCCCGCCGCATCCGCGTGGCGTTTACACGTCGCTGTAAAATCCTTCCCGGCTTTCATCTTAATAAATCGCGAGCGACGCCGCTGCAAAATAATTAGCGACGCTCATAATGATTCGAGCAGTGAAATAAAATTTGCTGCCGTCGGTTTTACAAGGGGTATAGGTGGAAAGTTGCGTGATGTTCGACGAATTGACCGCTGTTAACTTGTTTGTACTCACGTGTGTCCCGCGTGCGTGACGCGAGAGGAACGCACATTACATGATTTTCGATATTTACGATAGAAATTATAGATCGGCAGATGTTTCTTTTTAATTATCTCGTTTAACGATTATTAATGTACAAACATAATCTGCGGCAGTTAATTTAACTGTCTCAGAAATTGCTTGTAAAATCGATTTTAATAAATAGATTAGCCGAAAGATAATGGCGGTCGATTCGTCGGTAATTTAATGATACCAATTTCGTCGATTTAATATCGAAGATGCGAGCGATAAGTCCCCTATAGCCTTCTCCGAACAATCGGCCGGGAAACCAAAGCAATCTAGAAAATTACTTATTTGCTGACAAAAAAGGCTCGAGAAACTCGACTCGAGCGCTCCATTACCACCGACGACGGCGAGAGGTAACGATTTTTTCTTTTCATTATTATGACGATGACGATGCGCGTCCGTGCACTTATTAGCGACGTGAGGCGAGGTTGGATAAGTGTGTGAGTGTGTGGCGCGCACCGCGAGTGATAAGCGCGCGACACTCCCCGGATCCCATTTCCGCGACGAAAACAATTACGCTCCGCTGAGCTTTCGAGTTCGCTGTCTCTCTGTGCGCGCAATCTCGGCTAATTCCCAGCCTCGCTTACGCTCCCGATGATTCAATTAGGATTAATTAAAATTCATTTTTTTTCAAGGGGTTAATTACCGCGCCAATTACCTGGCTGTGTATGCGCAAGCCGTGGACCGCGGGAGGCTGACGTTCGATTCGTCGTGCGCAGTTGCTTGGAATAAACAGAGCGACTTCAAATCAAAACGAGGAAAATAGTGGCTCGTGGCAGTCATCGTAGTATGTGGGTTAACATCGATTTCAAAAGATGAATAAAGAAGTGTTTACTCGAGTTATAATTGATCATTTTAATTCAGTTAGTCTTGAAACTCAATTGGACCTATATATCAGCTATAATTTGAATCCTGAATGAGTGCATACTATAATTTGTCATTGAATTTACATTTCATTATGGGTTCATTTATTGCTCTCGAAGATTATTTTTAGAACAGATATCTAAGTTGAAACAAAACATTGTATTTAATTATTACACCCGGAGAAAAAGCTCTACTAAAAGCTGCAAAAGTTCAGTTCAATGTGTTTCCAAACTGGCATTATTGAAAAATTGCAATATTTTCCTGTACATTTTAAGAGACATTAACTAAATTAAATGCCATATATAATTGACTATTGGAATAATTACTGCCTCTAAAACTTAAATAATAAATAAAATACCGAAACGTGCACGTATTTTAAAATATCCTTCCAAACTAATATCCCTATTTCACCCACTTTTATAATACCCCTTGAAACAATTCTGCAGTGACCTATCGATTTAAAAAAAAGGAAACAAAAAGGGCGGCGTATTCTTACAATAAACCGTGTAGCGCACTGTCTCGAAGCTGACCCACATACTTTCCGATAAAGCGTCCCCTCACGACAAGCGCACCGGCCTTTCCGGCACATAATGCGTCCCGGCGTCGCTGGGCAGGCTGAAAAGCCGGCTAAGACCCCGCGGCGAGTGGCCTCGGCCCGAAGTGCGCGCCGCTGTACACGCTCGACTTTTCGCCGAAGCCACCGGCAGAAGTGGCCATCGAGCGGAGAAGTAGCGGGTACATCGTAGTTGGCCGCGGCTTCCAGCCGGGGCTGCCGCTGCCTGCGCACTCGAGGCGGAAGCGCGAGCCC
>JAXIUT010058033.1:0-10031 GCA_035586675.1 Eurytoma californica | reverse complement strand
AAGGTCAATAAAAATACGAAATAGAACGGTTAAAACAGAAAAAAGTTTTTGATTTTTGCGAATCGAAAATTGACAAGCCGCTTTTTAAAAGTGCATAAAACATGCATTTTTTATGATATCGAAAACCAAAAAAATACGTATGCACTTATTTTCCGAGTAGAATAATATAACTAATTTAGAAGTTATTCGGAGAGATAGGTGCAGTCGGGCTGCATGATTTGAGATGGAACCGATCAATAGATAAAGTTAGAAAAACTGTTAGAATAGTATGCAGTTGACGCATCAATAGCAAAAATGTTTAAGGGGCTATGGGACATATAGTCCCTTTCTTCAGTTATTTACCTGAAAAGAAAAGAGTTTTAGATTAAAAATTATATTAATATTATATATTAATATTAAATAACATTTTTTACTAATTTTTATCGAGCTGGAGTTATAATTCCATCTGGTACATGAGATATCAGTTGTCGAATAATCTTTCCTTGTGCGACAACTACAGATCACAATTTTTAACCAATTTAAATGAGGATTGACTCAAAAGGTTTGCTTGTTATTTAGGGCTGAAGCTATTTACTAAGGATAATAAATTTATTTCTATTTTAGGGCAAAGTAAATATGTAAAAAATGGAATTTTTCACTTTTAATGTGACTTTTAAGACACCAGCTATTTGATACAAGTGAAAAAATAACAAACTAAAAGGTTTAACCCTAAATGACATTAAAAACAAACTTTTTAAGCCAAGCCTCATTTAAATTGGTTGAAAATTGTGATCTTTAGTTGTCGCACAAGGAAAGAATATTCGACAACTGATATCTCAGGTTCTAGATAGAGTTATGACTCCAGCTGGATAAAAATTAGTAAAAAAGTCATATAATATGAATATCATTTTTAATCTGAATAACTGAGAAATGGGGTTATATGTCCCTTAGCCCCGTAAAGGATTAATGGGCTATTTGCACACGAAAAAAATATCGATGAGGATACATTCCAAAGCAAATGAAAGGTGATATTACAATGAACTTTTCTTAAAAGTCCAATATCGTTGCATCTAAATTGTAGTTTAGTAGTACATAATGAAAATAAATAATCTGTATATTTCCATGAAAAAAAGTGAAAAAGATATTTTAATAAAGTAATGAATCTGCTTTGACTACATATTCAAACTAAATCAGGAAGATACTATGTTTTTTGTTAACATTTAACAACATGAATGAATGTTTCTTCATAAGATTATTATTGCACACAATTTTTCCATCCAATATATATATATATGTTACTATATATATTCACTACCTTAAATTTAAATTAAATTTAAATCTAAAACATATCATCATTGAAAAACGTGATATGTATAACATTTGAAATTAAAAAATCCTATCATCTTTTGAAAGAACCCAATTAAGTAGTTTTATATACTGTGCAGATAAAATTATTGATTTAAAAATATTTGATGATAAAGAATTTCTGGTAAAATACAAAGACTTTCTTAATAAAAATATAAATAAGGTATAATATATTACTTTCCATGAAATTGTATTAAAATAACAGCACACTAAAATAATGTGAAATAGAAATACATCCATACTATTGAAAAAATACACATCTTTTTAGGCACAATCAGGAAAATTCAAATTAGTTTTTCAACTTGTACCGTGTGTACCTCTGTTTAATTCTTCTATTCAGCATTTTTTTTTTATTATGTTGTTTTTAATTTCTTTATTTCAATTTCACTAAATTTTGACCTCACTCATAATTATAATCCATAAATATTAAATTTATAAAATACATCTTAATTATTAATTATGCATTTCTTTACTCACTTACTGTTTATTCCATTTGTAAAGACTCATAAGCAACTGATAATGAAACGAATAAGTAACTCTATATTAAACTTTTAACAATTATACGCAAAGTAAATGTTAACTTCTTATGCACAATTAATTCATTTTAGCTAAAAGGTTTACTACAATTTAAATAAAAAATGGTATTCGTAAGATCAAAACACATCTAAAGAACCATCTGCGGTATAGTATTCAGTTTCATTAGTGAGAGACGAGCAAAAAAAAAAGAACGAAACTGAACGAAAGAAGAGTGGGAAAGATGAAGGATAAAGCAAGCAAAGGGAAAGACCATGGAGTAAGAACAGTGGAGAAGGAGAATAAATAAGAGGAACTGAGGGAAGCAGTAACGCAGAGTAAGAACTAGAGAGAGACAGGAAGAGGACGAGAGCAACAGGTGTTGAATTATGAAGGATAGGTTTGTTCGCAACAAACTTTTGTTAAGATGTGCAATTTGAAAACCATTCTTTTTTGAGGTAAACTTAGTTGTTATTTATTCTTACAAACTAATCTAATTTCTCTCTTTTGGTGTATGAGAAGTAATTAAAATTTTTGTATTTATTAAAAAGGTTTAAAAAGATATAAAATCTTAAATCTAAACGCTTTAAATCGCTAAAGTTTTAAAAAATAAAACACTGCCAACTGTACTGGCACAATGCTTTCTCATAGAGATGACTGCAAATGTTATTAATATAAACTAGATCACTCAATAATTCAACAAATTAAATTCTACATGCTTGTTGTTTAAAAAACAATTTTTTTTAATTTTTTAATATAAATGTAACGAACAATATAAAAATACAAAAATATTTGAAAAAGCAACAAAATTTTCACATCTTCATTAAATAGCTACGGATAGATTTAAGAGTGCTCCACCTCTAAGGAGGAAATGGGCAATAGCCAATCAGAGCCCGCGAATTTTTCTGCACGGATTACGACTCGAGTTTTTGCTGAATCGGTCTGAAAATAAACTTGCATAATGTTCATTGATCATTTATACACGTGGGAAGACTGCAAAATGTTCGCTAAAAATTTTTTAAACGCGCTAAAAAAATAAAGAAAATTTGGAATGGCTTGTCGCCTACTCAATTTAGCTTGCTCGAGTCGTAATCCGTGCAGAAAAATTCGCGAGCTCTGATTGGCTATTGCCCATTTCCTCCTCAGAGATGGAGCACTCTTAAGGTGGTTCTTGTCAAAATCGAAAAATTGCAGATGATAATGAAAAAATTATACAATATTCTTTGAATCCAAAAGAATATTCTAATATTTTGTTAAATATCAGCTGCCGAATAAATATGAAAGAAAAAAATTTTTGAAAATTGTCAGTTTAACATAGGCTCTTATGAGAATTGTGCACTTTAGGGCAATGTAATCTTAATATATCTTTTTGTAAAAACTGGGGAACGGTTAGCAACTACGATAGCATTAAAGTACAAATTTCGTACTTTTTAATTGTCTATAACGTTGGATCATCATTCTTACTGTCGACCGGCGCCACATCGACGAAAAAAGGTTATGTTCTGTTTCCAATTGATGTGTACAACCGACGCAGCGTTGCCAATTCAAACCGGAATATCAAAACTACTTTAATCAAAATTTATCGAAAATATTATTTTCGTAAAAAAAATTCGATTTTGCTCTTAAATGAACTTGACTCAAGATATATTAATATAATAAATATTAAATATACACTGCATTTTACTTATCCTAGTACTTTATATTGGTACTGTATTATGACTTCGGAGTCCAAGAAGAACCACCTTAAAATGTGTTCTTTATTAAAGAAAACATCGAGTACGATTAAAAAAACAAGAATACAATAACAAAAATATTAAACATATTAATATTTTAACTAGCAGTGATACCTCACTCGCCATTACTCGGTCGATTGATACGATGCTTGAAGACTATTGAAGATTTTAAATAAAACATTATATACCTAGGTTTTTACATTATATTTTAGATTTATGATCGTACCAAGTTTTTAATAATAATCAATCAATATACGATATATAATCTTCTTTAGAAATGCTCGATCGCTTGATTGAATATTTAAAGTTTATGAGGAAATAATTGTAACAATTTCTTAGTAAATACAAACTTTTACATTGAATCCTTCGACAGGTTAATAAAATATTTTCAAATATTGGTTTAAATCTTTTTATGTACATTACAGATAGTATCCAAACTTAGGGAAGGGCTCCAAAATTAGGGAGGGGCTTTGGAATCTGAACAGCGGCGAAATCTTTTTTATAATATAGAGAGATATGTAGCGATGATTCCTCTATCATCATTGGTAGATCAGTTGATACAATTCTTATAAAAGGAGGTTGGAGTTTTTGAGTTACAATGATTATTTAAGCAACGATTTATGAATTCGAGAAAAAAGTGCATCGAAATGCAATGATTACATAAGCATCGTTTTTCAACAGTAATTTATTGGGTTTAAATTAATAATGAAAATAACATTTTTGTTAAGAAAAAATAGAAAAAGAATGCAATAAACATATCACAATTCATAATCAACAACCCAGAACAATTTAAAACCCACAAAAAGAGAAGTTGTAAATGTAAAAAATTTTGTATGCAACTTCTATTTTACAAAAACCTTCAAATTGAATAAAATTCGTTTCCATACGGGAAAAGAGAGGTTAGAAACTATATCAAAATTTATTAACGAAGTAATTTAATGTATTTGTAATTTTAGAGTACAATTAGAAAATTTAAAAACTTTATATTTAATTCATTACTCTATACACTATATAAATAAACCAAAATGAAACTAGAATATAGAATTCATATCAAAACATTTTGAATTTTGGCGCTACCGGATGTTTACCATTAACCAATCAAATCACTCAGCAAATAACTAACAGCGGACGAGTCACGAAGTTTTAGGCTTCACAATATCCGCTCATCACTTTTTTAAAAGAGGATAATGTGCTGAAAATTAGTCCATATTTTACTAATTTTTACACAATTTTTAATCATTATTGTTCTATTGCCATGTTTAACAACTGGTAAAGTTGGTTGAAAATCACCAGAAACAATTATTACTTTACCTCCAAAAATAGTATTATTTCCGCATAAGTCTCTAAATAGTTTGTCCACAGCTTCAAATGCATACTTTGATGTAATTATTATTTCATCCCACATGATATTTTGTAGTAATTTTCCATATTCTGAATTAACTGTTATATTACAAGTTGTATCTACAGTAACATTTGGCACTACAGTAATTTAAAAGTTACCTGTGAAACCTTTTCATTAATAATAAATTTGCTGCCATTCCAGTCCATGCTGCAGGTAATACATTTAACTTTGCTTTATTACAATAAGTAATTAGTGAATGTAATAAATAACTTTTACAGCCTAGTGGGCCGAAAATACAACTTTCCGGCCTAGGCCGTTTTCGAAAGATTGTATTTTCGGCCTTCCTAGGCTGTAAAATAGTATACATACCTAGCCCTGTATAATAAAAAAGCCTCAGATCACATGTTTGTCTACCTCGGCTTTGCCTCGATCGACAATTACATGTGATCTGAGACATTTCTTATTATACAGGGCCAGGTACGTAATATACTATTTCCACTGCCTCCAGGTCCATCAATAAAAAAACATTTGCTGTTTTAATTGACATCATTTGTACTTTCTATTATTGCATAACAAATTTTATCTACTTTCTCTCCCGCAAAAGTAGGGAATAAAGTGCGTTATTATTCCCTAGGGAATAAAGATTTCTTTATTCCCCGTACAACTGGTTTTGGGTGTTTTTATGTTATATTAAGGAAAAAAATTGACTAATGTATGGGGATTGGGAGTAAAGTACTATATGTCACACGGGAATAAAGTGCATTATTCCCTCGAGGAAATTCTCGCCCTCGCTTCACTCGGAGCTGGAAACTTTTCCCTCAGCTATGCGCCGCCGTATACCAAAGCGAATGTATGTATGAGTGATTGTGCGAAGTGCGAAAATAATTGTATCGACGCATGCGCGGAATGAAAATTGTCTTAGCGAATAATTTTGACGCTTGATTTAACGAACCTAACGGATATTTATGTATAGTTAATTTATAATAACACTGTACAGTCAACCAGACCCTGTATTTTATTAAACCCGATTTTTACAACTCGTGTGTAAAATTTCGAGTCAATCTACCGCTCTGTTTGAAACTAGTTTCGAGGTAACCACATACGTACGTACGTACAGCCGGAAATTTTTTATAAAGTACATTTTTGGACTCTCTGAGCCTAATATTTATGTTTTAAGCAAAATCTGGAAACAAATTTTTTTTTATTTTTAATACCTTCAAAATTTGATTAATCTAATGGTCACAATTATAAACTTAATTGAAGTTGGTTTTATTCAATAATTAAAAATCGAATTGTATTACAGAGAGAGATCAAAGTTGATTTATAAATAATGTAAATATTTAAAGTGGTTTTAGGTAAACTCGGAACAGAATTATTTGCTTACGAAAAATAAAATAAGATCTTATTTCATTTGCATCGTTGCTATCTATAATCAAATCTTGAATATGTAGATAATTAAAGTAAATCATCGCTTGATGTGCATGCTTATAATTTCGTTATCCAAAACATGACATCCTCACATAATATAATGTTCTGCTATCATTTTAGTTTAGCTATTGTAATGGTAAGCAAGGGACCGTCGCTTACTCTGCATTCAACGTTGCCGTAATACTGAAGTTGTGAAAAGGGCAAGAATGCGGATTGATATGGTTTAAATATTGTTTTTTTATATAAGAAAATCTACAAAAAAAATCCCGTTAGCAGGTCGAAATTCTGGAAAAAAATGTTCGAATGCACATACTAAGAAATTTTGGTCGCGAGCCCAATCTAGATGACACAGTAGCAAACTTTGGATTTTATGAATACTAAGAGCATTTTTGAAAAAGGATTTGTTAAATGTGGATTCAGTGCGAATGCTATAGACTACAATAAAGTTTTACGTACTAATGATTCTGAAAAAATGAACTATTTTTTTACTAAATGCGATTTAGAAAATGCAGATGTTGATAAATTAAAAACTATTGAAAGTCTACTAAGTATTTTTCAATTAAACTAATTTAAGACACGTACTTCTTCAACTTGGAAAGGCGTGGAGGCAGATAAAAATCTATTTCAGATATGGTACAGCTTGTCGCACTCTGAAAAACAAGTAGCAGATAGTCCTACGTTAAATGCACAGATGCCAAGCATAGAGTTTAGTTATTTTTTATTAACAGTTAATTGTAGTTATAAAAGAAAATGTGCACTTTACTATTTTAATAATTTGTCATTGTACCTGCAGAATGAAAACCCAATTAATGATGCAATTATTATCAAAGTAATCCTTTGCAAGTGATTGAAATTTCTGGAAATGATTCCAGTGATACGAGCAGATATTATGAACACATAGTTTTGGTGGAATCTACACCTTTGCATACTGTTAATAAAGTACATTAATTTATTATTTAATTAATGCGTAGAAATAACAAGTAGTAAAAGATGTGAATTATTACAATCATATATAAACAGATCATATGTCGCTCTTAGCGGGTGAACGAGCTCTGAGATAGAGCATGATGCTCCTAGATAAAATTAAATGAAAATATTCTGTACCATCAATTTTCTTTATGATCATGATTCTTAACCTCGTAAGAAAATGTTTAGTGAAAAGAACAAAATCATACAGATGGCGCTTTTTTTAAAGCTGAAAAATTGATTTTTTAATGGGGATTATACTTAAAAATGTTCAAAAACTTGATCTTTTTAAATTTGATTTTTTTATTATAAATGTCATTCTAAATGTATAAAAAAATGTTGGTGTAAAAATTTAAAAAATTTAAAAAGTTAGAGCTCAATATGTAAAGAAAATGCATAAAATTGCTTTTTGAATTCTTTTTTAAGTTACTAACAATTTGTTAGATTAATATTTAAATAATCATTAATTATTACCTCTACATTTTAGTACTAATGTTTGAATATAAGAGGACAGAAAAAGTCCCTAGGATATAATAGGAATGCTAGAATTATGCATGCGCATTGGACTGTGTATGGTTGAGTTATTCCTAACCTCCTGATTTCCAGGATACGCTTTGTTGGGTGAGTTCTTTAGTAAGGAAGGTGAATGAGGGTTCATACAATAAAACACATGAATTACTCTAAAATTAAACAAACATTTATTATTGCAAAACTAAATATCAATGAATACCGGCGTTAAAAAACCCCAGATGAAGTGGGGAAAAAGCCTGAATATTCGTTAGGTTAAATTTACATTTAGAATCAAGAATAATAAGTGGAGAGTGAATTACTAATTTCATAAAAACTAGCTAACTTACAATAAATGGTACCATAGGCGAGCGCGCTCTTAAATGCTATAGGCGCCTTATCCGGATCCTGTTGTCCTCCCACCAGTCTCTGTCCCAAGTGACAGGCTTCCTGGGGGAGAGGCGACGGCACTTCCCTTATGACCTTAAGTGCCGTCCGCTACCCGCCGGCAGATGAGGATAGACCTCGGCGCGCAAGTCAGGTAGCAAAGGATAGCTCCCGCGAGCCTCCTTGTTGATGCGGGCTAGGACTCAGATCCGGCTTCAGCCCTTCCGTCGAACAGCGAGACACACGCACACTGTTACTTGACCGTACGTTGCTTGACCGTACTTCCTGCAGCTGGGGCCGACACAAGCACTCACACGCACTTAAACAACCGAATTGAATCACTATCCTAAGTCACCCAGAGGTTCAGAGACTCAATATTCCGAACTATCTCTATATTCTTCCGATCCGTACACGACCAGAGACGAGTGTCTCAGTTCGAGTTGAAAACAGAGAGTGTCCGACAAGCTCCTCCGTCTCGAGCTTGACGCCTCGGCCCGAGAGATCGAGGCGCGTCAGCTGAAGCGGTCCGTCTCGAGGGTGGGGGGCGCATGCCGCGTTAGCCGACTGGGCCTATCCAGGTATACGGCACGCGTCTACCTACCTTGGCTCGCCCAGCATGCCGATTCCGCGCGGAAACGCCCGGGGCGGGCGCGCGGCCTGCGCGGCCTACGCGGTTTATGAAGTTATAATACAAGAAAATACGCGCTCTCGAACGGTCTCTATTAATTTGGGAAATTCCCACCGTTTAGACGTCTAGACATCGTAAACCACGGATTTTCTCGAGGTCTAGCTAATGATGTTCGTTTTGAAGAGAGGAATAAAATTATCCGGAGCGCGATAGTCGCAAACAGGCTTGTTATTCACAAAGTATTTATAAACTATTAATTCAACAAAAATTTATTAAAAGTAATAAAAACCCATACTGAGAATGTTACTGATTGCTTAGATTTTAAGATGCAATACAGATTTTGAAAAATTTTGAATTTATTTTCAAGAAAACTCATAATTTACATGGACTCGTTGAGCTGTTAGATAAGTATTCTTAAATTTGCTAAATAAATATAGTTAAATTGAAAATTTTACTTCCAGTACCTTCTTATAACCGTTTGTTATACTTAATTTATTTATAAAATTTTTTAAGTGTAGGTACCTTGTGATTTCTTTTATTATTTCAGATAGGTATGTAAAGGATCGGTTAAAAACTTGAGTGATGATCCTGCAGTAGATTTTAATGTTAATCTTTATCTGATTAAACTTTTTTGTCATGTTTGATGGTAGTTGATGTAATTATTTTCTACAATGTAGTTATTTTCATCTAAGCTTTACGGTTAAAGTTATTTCCTCAGAGTATAATTTTTGTTCCTTACACGTAATGCACCATCGGTCCAAAAATCTGAATGTTAAAATTTCTATTTATTTCAAAATTTTAAGATTTTAAATATAAGCAGCATATTTTTTATGTTTTAGGTCAACAAAGAAATTCTAGAGCAAATTAATTGATATTTTTTGACTTACACTAAAGTTAACTTTAAAGCCTTATTCTGGAAAACATATAATTTTGAGGTTCTGGGTAACTTCCAGGTCCAACGGATGGATGAATTTTGATGAGGTTTAGCTTTAAGCTAACAATTTAATTGTTGGTGATTTATGTCATTTCTGTGTGAAGAGTTGTAAAAGTTCAAAAACTACTTAAATTTCATTAATTTCATAAGGTATTTTTATTTATTTATTTATTTTATTTAACCAGTAAATTACAAAGTAATCCTACGATAGGCAAATAGTATTGCCCGAGTGTAGGTCTGGTACAAGAA